>PVJO010001442.1:0-112032 GCA_004026905.1 Hystrix cristata
GATATGAGCCAAGCAGGAGTCAATAAAAGTAAAAATCAAAACAACAAAAACAAGAAAGAATATGTAGACAAGAGAATGTATTGGACAGGTATCAGGATGAATAAGAGAAAGAGAAAATAAGGAGAAACAAAACCAATATATACATATATTATGTATACATACACATACAGTGGGATTTCTCTGATGGCCACCACTCTGTAGGGGACACAGGCCGAAACCTGATTCTGTGCTCGTTAGCCCTACCACGCCTGCAGTGGTCAGCGCTGGGTACTATGTTGATCCTGGCCTCCAAGCATGAAGTCTGGGGGCAGTTGTCAGACTGCAGCAATCTGGGGGATCCTTGGTAGCCCACGCACGTCTCCCTATAGTTTATGTCTCTAAAATTTTCCTTAGTGGTGTGGGTATTGTTGGCTTTACCAGATAGTGATGGCTTATATCAGAAGAGAAATGGGAAAAGGAAAAGGAAAAAAAAAAAAAGAAGACACTGAGGGAGAGAGGTAACAATGCTTTCAATGCAAGGTGTTTCCCACCCCATTTGACGTTCAGCCTGCCGGTGCGCGGGCCAAGCCAGTGCAAATCCCTACCGGAAGCAGCCTGACCTGCAAGCTCAAGCCTCCTGCCCACGATGGAGTCCAGAGCTGTCTTCTGGAGGGATAATTTAAATGTGGGTTATTTTAAAGATTCTAACCTAAAGTGACTAACGTTGTACCTTCTCTGAGAGGTCTTCAGCACATGGAATTATTCTTATTGGCTCCTAGTACAGCAGTCTACCAAGATTTGCTTATACTGTGGACATGAAAAGTACAAGAGATTGGACTGACCTGGCTTGATCTCATCAAACTCTCGAAGTGTCTTTTTGGAGTAAATCTATCCTCATTAGCTTCAGGGAGTGGGGAATTTATTTTATCTGTTTCTAATAACAGAGGCCTGAGTCAGCTTTTATTCTGGAGGTAATTCTCAATTTTTCATCAGTACAAAAGAGTTGCTACAAAGCAACAAAATAAATATCATATATGGATTTGTTAATAAATTACCACTGTCTGGAAATGCTTTTGGGGTCATGTAGGTCAGTTTAAAAAAAAATACATAGAATTTGAATGTAAGAACAGGAGGCATTTCATGTAGGATTAAAAGTGTGGAGGCAAAACAACGTGAGAAAGCTCAGCTTGGCTAGAAAAGAAAATTGTCATTGGTATGGGAGAATACATGATAAGAGTGGAAAAAGTGACTCAAATAAAGAAAGTGACTCAAATAAAGTTTCACATGTGCATGTAAACATGCACACAGTATTCTCATCTACTGAAGTCCATTCTAACCTAAAGTACTTAGCGTTAGAATTGATCAGAGGCATTGACTGAAATAGAGCTTTCTCCAGAAGAAAGAGCACTGAGAGTTAGTGGATGTAGATGCGGCTCCTGGTTCCACCCCTATTAAACAGTGCGACTTGGATAATTCATATCACCTCTTTTATTTATATAAACAATTGGACTGTTTTTAGACAAGCTTTTGGAGCTGTTATCAACAGCCTTGAAGATGTCCACTTGTATTCTTTTAATTCATATCCTAGAATTCTCTCCCAAAGGATTGTAAATGTGGTAGAAGCTGGGCTGGGGATGTAGCTCAGTGGTAAAGTACTTGTCTGATGCACAAGGTCCTGGATTCAATCCTCAACAATGGGGAGGGAGGGATGGAGGGAGGAAGGAGAAAAATGTGGAAGAAGTTTTATGGTTAAAGATATTCGTCATAATGTTTTTATACCTTATTAAAATTAGGAGCGACCTAAATGTGCAGCATTTGGATAAATTATGGCCCATCTGCTTGACTAATTTGCAGTGTTTATTAAGTAACATTGCATTATTGTATAATAGTGTTGATCATGTGAAAATGAAGACAAAAAGCCATATTTGAAAAAGTACTGGGAAGGATCATGCTCCCCAGTGCATGCAGTGTTATTGATGTTATCGAAGCCCTTTGTGATCTGGCTTCATTCCTTTGCACTAGCTCTTTATGCCACTGTTTACTGTGCATGGTGACCTCACTATGGTGACTTTAAGAACATTTTCCTAATAAATACTTTTTACCTCTGTATGCTTTTTTATGTCCTGCTCATCCTTCCTGAAATGCCTTCCCTCCTAACTCTTCTGGTTTACCTCTATAGATTTTCTTGCCTTCTTAGATGGATCAATTGTTCCTTCATCCCTTTTCCTGTATGTTACCTGGCTGTAATACATAATGTATTATATTATAGTCTTGTCTGTTTTTGTCTCTATGCACACACTGGGCTCTCCTTGGGGTTAGAAGGGTGTGGTAACCAAATTCCCAGTGCTTAGCAAAAGTCCTAACAAATAATAGGCACTCAATACATGTTGATTGAATGATCGTTTTTACTTTTCTGTTTTGCTTTTTCATGTTTTATAACAGCCACATGTTGTACTATACTTACATTGGAAGAAAAATAATTGACGTGTTTATTTTAATTGAGGTGACCAACCTTCCTCAAATCTGGAAGTGCATCAGAACCACCTGGAGAGCTCATTAAATGCACATTTCCTGGTGTCATGAAGACTTCTTGAATCCCAGTTCTCAGGTTAAGGACGTGGAATCACTATGCTGCAAGCCGCTGTGGTTTTTGTGCTGTTCAGCCATATGTGAGAACCTTTGGTCTATGGCTCTTTTAGCTTATAATCTTTATAGTTTTTTGTTTCATTTGTGGTGCAAGGCCTCAGGCATGCTAGACCAGCACTCTACCACTGAGCTCCATTTCTGACCCTTTTCTTTTTCTTTTTTTTTTTTTTTTGGTGGGGGGTGCTGGGGATCAAACTCAGGGGCTAGCACTTGCTAGGCAAGCACTATACTACTGAGATAAATCCCCAACCCCTCCAACCCTTTTCTAGCTTTTCCATTGCTCTCTTGTCCCTTGCTACCCTTCCTGTGAGAGGCTTCAGCAGGAGAGCCCTGGGGAGCAACAGGCCAGACAGTAGAGAATAAGCATACCAGTTTTATCATTGAGTGCCTCTTCTTTGCCAAAGAGTGCTTTTATACAGCATTTTATATCTGTACAACAACACTGTAAGGTCAGTTTTATTATCTCCACTTTATAGATAAGAAAACTGAGGCAAAGAAAAGTCACGACTTTCCTGAAGTCAAATGAGAAGAATACAGACTTCAGAGCCAGAACTAGAATCTCCTTCGCTATCCCCTCTCTTCCCCCAAACAAAGGCATCCTGCAGGGCCAGCCTTTGCTGTGTGCAGACGTGCCCTGTGCTCTGCTCAGGTGTGAGGGATTGGTGTCCTTGGTGGGCAGCAGTGTACCAAATGTGCTCTGGTGCCCACCGACCTGCTTAGAAGGTGCAGTGAAGCAGTGGAATTCAGTTTGCGGCAGTGACCTAAGAAGGGCTATTTTTAGTAAGAAAGTAGGTCAAGGGCTGCAGTGGTGCTGCCTGAGAAACGAACAGCCTTTCCTCTCACCAGGATGCTTCCTCACTCTCACGCAACTGGCAACTGGTGTGGAGGTGAGGAAGGCAGATGTCACATCCTCACATGACTGCAGTTGTAATCAGGACTGTGGAACTCCTGGGGGAGATGGGACACACATCCAAGACACAGAGGGTCTTGTCTAGGTTTGTGTTTGTGTGTCATGGCCCAAGTCTTCCTCAGGAGCTTCGAATCCCTTCAGAAAACATGTCTAACATGGCAAAGGTTTGTGTGTGTTCTGGGTTCAATCCCCATTATCTTGTTTAATCTTTATAATATCTCTGCCTGGTAGGTATTAAGTACTATCCCAATTTTGCTAATATGGGAAAGAGGAGATAACATGGGAAAAATTAAGAAATTACTTGGGATCACACAGTTCTTGTACAGTAGAACTGTACTGTGTGAGAATCCTGTGTGAGTTTCCATTGCCAGTGGCCATGTGGCCAGTCCATCAAACCATGCTGGAGGGGACTTCTAAATTACACTCTGCCTCTTTCCCATTCTATTCAGTACTTCAGAGAAAGGAGTGCAAAGATGGCCTTTTCCCTGTTGCTCTGTCTGAGTCAAGATAAAGGGTGCCCAAGACACAGACCCTTTCTCTGATCATTGAGGCCAGTACTGGTGGCTGCCAAATTCAAACCAACTCCCTGATATCCCTGGGCCTGAGTATTTCAGAATCCTCTGCTCCACTTACTCTGCCACATACTAACTGTAGATCTAGACAAATTGCAGGGCACTCATTGGCAATGCACAAGCAGATACAAACTTGTTAACAGAACACAGTAATTGACATATCATGATTCATTATGCACAGCACAGAGGACGCTAGTAGAAACTCACTTTGTGGCCAAGCGCCGCTGGCACCACCAGCCTTAAGAATTTGTTCCTGGCTCTGCTTCTGGCTCTCCAGCTGGAGAGCACATCCCTTCAGGGGCCAGAAGCAGCCTGATACTTCTGTCTCATCTGCTTTCTCCCTCTAGGCAAAGAGTAAGGGTATTTTCCTTGCCCCCAGCTGGACAGCCTTGGAGGAAGAATATTTATTCATTCAGTCAGTCAACAAACATTTTTGAAAACATGCCAGGCAGGCAGTTAACAAGAGAGTTCCTGCCCTCATGGAACTTATAGTCTCCCTCTAGGACTTAGTTTACTTATCATCAGTTGAGTAGAAAAGAGAATGGGATTGGCCAGTTTCTTCTACCATAGCTCTATGGTTCTGGGTCATAAATATTTATTATTGAGTCATATTGTCCATTTTATTTATTTGTATACAAGGCCAAAGAGAAAAAAATGAAAATCTCAAAATTCAGAATCTGGATGAAAATCATGAACTCAAGCTAATTAAATTTCTTCAGTTACACACGGTGAAATGAGGCTAAAAGAAGGGCGTGCCTTGCCGAGTATATCAGTGACAGGGCCACAATGGGGAGGCCAGTCAGCTGGTACCCGAGTCTCACTGCAGTCCTGTGAGGCTGCTTCCAACTCAGCACAGCTGATGGCCCCTCCTTGGAAGGGGCTTCTCTTAATAGTGAGTTCTGCGGAGTCACCCCCACCACCCTCTGGGTTCCTGTACCCAGAAAAAAGGAAAGAGGAAAGAGTAGGCTCTGACAGTGGCGATTCAGAAAGTCAGACTGAAATTCATTGTGCCAAGCTTGCCATCATGGCTTATATATAGATGTCCCCCAAAAGCCTCATGCACACATAGATGGGGCCTCTGGGAGGTGACTGAGCCACGGGTGTGTGATACTGGCTTAGTCCACTGATGTTTATAGCTGCGTATGATGTTGGGAGGTGAAGCCTGGTAGGAAGAGGGGGATCACTGGGTGTGACCCAGAGCAGTACATACCTGTCTTCCTGTCTTGATCCTCCCCTGCTTCCTGCCCACCTTGCCACAAGCTCTTTCTTCTTTGTCATGCCACCCTGACCTGGAGTCCTCCAACTGTGGGCTGAAAGCTCTGCAGACTATGAGCCAAAATAAACCTTTCCTCCAATAAGTTGTGGGTGTCAGGTGTTTTGTCCCAGCAACAAGAAAGTGACTAAGACAATTCCCAAAAAGATGGTCGTGGTGTTGAAGGGGAGCACGTAGGCTTGCTGATAAAGTTCCTAAACAAACAAGCAGATGCAGAGGCCAACCACAGTGAAACTGCAGAAGGAGACTCAGTGGACAGGGCTGTGGAGAAGCTGCCCACTGAGCTCACGGAGCGCCTGCAGGAGTCTGACTTCTCCTGGGCCCTCAGAACCTCTTCACCTGCCTGGCCTTGCCTGTCTCCTATGTAGGCAATGCAGAGAACCCAAAGCTGGAAGGACGGAAGTTTTCCTGATGTTCTTACTGGGTAAGGGGACTGGGCAGAGGACTTGGCAGCACAAGGTCCATTGCCTTTTCAGTTACCAGGACATCTGCACTCTGACTAGAGGAGAATACAGTGGGCATAACAGAGCTTTAGCAAATACTGTACTAAAGTGCTTATTTGCTGCCTTCTTCCCCTCACAATCTGGGAACCGCCGCCTTGAAACACTAAGACTTCTGCCTGGTGGTGAACACCTGGGACGGAGGTGGTTGGAGGTAGAAGAGGGAGAGAGTATCATTCTTAGATATTGTTCTATGTATTGGACTATAATTTTAGTCTCCTAAATTGACTTATTTTTTACTTTTGTAAAAAATAATTTTTTAGAAGACATAAAACATCATCCTTAAAGAACAGCTTAATCCTGTGTACATAAAATGTCACTCATGTACTTACAAATGTATATATAATACATAAAATTTGTTTGTTTATTTGGTGGTACTGGGAATTGGACTGAGGGCCTTACATATGCTAGGCAAGCTCTCTATCACTAAATTATATCTCCAGTTCTTTCTTTTCTTTTTAGGAGACAGGTTGTTCTCACTAAATTGCCCTGGCTCATCTTGAACTTGCTGTCCTCCTGCCTCAGCCCCCTGAGTCACTGGATGTGTGGCATCATGCTCCCAGAGAAATCCACTTTTTAAACAGTTGCTTCAAGTCACTTGATTGTGAACTAGATAACTGTGCCTGAAGCATTGACTCTTTACGTGTCCTTGGGGTGGTCACTTCCCTTTCTGCCGCTCTGCTGGTTCACCTGCAGAGTGAAGAGGCTGGGCCAGGGCTTCTATGAATTGGTTCTAGTTAATTATTTGGGATAATTAGAATTGAGAATATTGCATGCTTGGAAGTTCTAAATTCTAATAATCCTCCAGACGATTCCAGGTGATGCAGCAATGTTTAGAGTAGTTGTCTTCTAAGAATTCTTCTGGTTCTGATGTTTCAAGATCCTCTGTCTTCTCTCTCGTTGAGTTTTCTGATTTTTCTCTTGATGCTTTTTCCCTGAAAGGCTCTTCCTGCTACACTGTGAACCTCTCAGGAGCAGGGGCACACTTTACCCACGTCTGTCACCGACATCCAGTGCAGTGCCTGGCACAGCGCAAGTGCCCAGTCAGCAGAGGGGTAGTGGAAGGAGGGAATGAACGGGCCTTCGTGGCTTCACTGCTGCTCACACACATCCGTGTAACTGCTATAATTTGTCCTGAAGCTTTAGTCACTGTAAACTCTTCTGATATATAGTGGAAAGCACAGATTTTGGGACCTAACAAAACAAGGTTTGAATCTTAGCTTTACCTCTGTCTGTGTAGGAATTTATCCCAAGTCACTTAATCTTTTTGAACTGCAGTCTCTTTGATTGTAAAATAAGGATAACAGCACCTGTTGCTCAAGATTGTTGTTGGGATTGACCTTATGAGAATGTGGATGTAAAAGTGCTTAACATAGAGGAAGAGCTCAAATATTTTAGCTACTTTCTTACCCAATCAATGGTAGGAAACAGAAAAGGGAGAAAAGGAGACTCAAGAATGGATTATCCCCAAGCCAAGACACAGAGAATGACAACCGGGTCCATTGTCATCTCCTGGCTTTCTGGAATACTGAGGCTTGTCTGAGACCTAGGTGCCTTAATGGATCCCCACTTGCTCAATCCTGTGCACATCAGGATGCAAACAAGATTTCCTGATTCCAAGTGTGACATATTCAGTCTGTAACTATGTAACAGGGAGGCAGAAAGAGAAATAGCAAAGAATTTCAAAGAACTATTTTAAGTTTGGGTTCCCCATGCAGGCCTGATGTCTGGGCTTGCCACGAGAAAGCTAAGTTCGTTATGAATTGCTTGTTTCCAGGGGATCTTTGCATTAGTTTTATAACAACCCCTTTCTGTACACTCTGTGTTGGAACTGCCACAGCATGTTGCTTTTCATGAAAGTCTCTTTTTCAAACCAAGTCCAGCTGTTTCAATACTGGAAGAGCAGCCACATTAGTTTTCTTTTGAGCAAAATGGCAAATGCTTAACCCTCCCCGCAATGCCTCCAGCACCACAATAACAACAGGAGCAACTGTGCTTGAATCCTTATGACATCACTATGATTAGGTATCATTAGCCCATTTTTAGCCAGTGGTTTGTGATTAAGACTGTAGACTTTAGAGTTTAACCAGGGTCCAAATCCTGGCCCCACCATGTCAGTGACTTCTCTCTATGTCTCTGTTTTTTCATCAGAAAAATTGGGCTAGTCATGTATAGCTCCTAGTAGTGTGAGGATTAAGTGAATACCACAACCATGGTACTCAGCATAATGCCTAATGTATACTAAGTAAATCTTCAGTAAATTTAACTGTGGTGATGCAGACACTGGTGGCTGTTAGCTCTCTGTTACTGTGAAAAAACACTTGGGATAATCTGTTTAAATGGAGAAAAGGTTTATTTTGGCTCCTGGTTTCAGTCCATGGTCCACTGGCCCTGTTGCTTTTGGGCCTGTGACAAAGCAGTACACCATGGTGGGGAGACATGGTGGAGCAAAGCTGCTTACCTCATGGCATCCAGGAAACAGAGAGGAGGCTGGGGTCTCAGTACCACCTTCAGAGGCACATCCCTCCCCCGTGACCCAGCTTCTCCCTACTAGGCCCTGCCCCTTAAAGGTTCCAGCACCTTCCAATAGCACCAAGCTGAGGACCACACCTTTAACACATGAGCCTCTGGGGGACATTCCAGATCCAAACTATAGCAATGGTAATGCCACAGTCTTGTCATCTGCAGAAGATAGGTCACTATGTGGCTATGAGAGGGACAAAAAGAGATGGCAAAAAATTATGTTTCCATTAGTCTAAGGCAGACTCCAGAGAACCTCAGGAACGTCAGAGTGGTGTTAGAGAGGGACCAAGTATGATTTGTGGAAATAAACTCAAAGAAAAGCTGCAGTTTATTTATTCATTCAGATTTTTATTGACCACTTACTGTGCATCAGGCCTTCTGCTAAAAGCTGGATTCACTGTGATGATAAAACAGACATGATTCTTCCCTTCAAGAATCCTTGCCCTCAACAGTCTTATGGGGAAATCAGCTACTATTAAAATAGTCACACCAGTCACATAAAATTATAAATTAGGAGAGATGTTATGAAAGAAAGGACAAGATGCCATGAGGGTATAGACCGTATCATAGTGGTCCTGACCTACTTCAGGCGACCAAGCATAGCTTCCCTGAGGAAATGACGTCTGAGCTAAGGGATGAAAGGTCATTAGGAGTTAATCAGGCAAAGGGAGTGGGTGGAGTGGGAAAAGCTTCCTGTGTGTATGGGCCCGTGTAGCCCCTGTGAGTGAGACACCTTAGTGTTCTCAAAGAACTGAGGTAGCCAGTGTGACTTGAATGCTGAGAAGAAGCTGGAGGAAGACCAGGTCCTGGTGGGCTTTGTTAGATTTTGATAAGGGTTTTCCCCCCTCTTTATTGTAAATTCATGGTGACCACTGGAGAGTTTGGAGCAGAGATGGGTATGTGTGTGAGACACATCTGGAGAGCACTGTGCCCAGCTTAGTATGTACAGAATACCAAAAGTTCCATGGCCTTGAGCATGGATGGAGGGTATAAGAGTGGGGGGTTAGAGGAGGCTTTCGCATTAGTCCTGGGAAGAATCAGTGCCAGGCAGGGTAGTGATGCCAGACATGAGAAGGAAAGTGTGATTTGGAAACAAAATTGGTGAGACGTGGTGATGGGTTGATATAGCTGTGAGGAAATCAAGGCTATGAAGGACAAACTCCAGGTTTCTAGATGCATGAGTGGATTATAGCCCTGCATAAGAAAGTGTGAAAGGTGACCAAGTTTGAGTAGTGAAATCTTCATTAGAATTTGAACACACTGTTACTTGAGGTGCCTTTTAGACATCAAAGTATGAATGTTCCATACTCAAGACGACCAAGGGTGGCCCGAAGTGGTCCTGGAGTGTCTTTGGGTAGCCTGACCCAGAGCAGCCTCTCTGGGGGTCAGGGTGGCTTAGTCGTTTGTCTGGAGACTCGTGGTTTACTTCCCACGCCACCTGGTTCTCTTTCCTTCTAGAATATCCTGAAAGGATCCATGGGAGAATTCAGCCTAAGGGGGGTATGAACAGTCTGGGTCAGAGTCTGCATCTTTAGGGGAAGCAATTCGGATATCGGTACATGCTGAGATGTTTTATCCATATCAGTGGGTGAAATATTTGTGTTTGATGTGTGTACTTTATTAGCTGATTAATTAAATATTTGCCACTAATATAAATCTGCAATGTGGCAAGCACAATGTCAGGTCAAAGAGGATCCCTGGTTCTTTGAAAAGTGATGCCTCCCAGAACATGTCTGGCATTGCTGTCCTTATGATGTTAGAGAAACCAAGCAGGATGTTGCCCTTTCTCTGAATACTTAAATCTGCAGGATGCTGAGCTGCCAACTTTTATCTAGAGGACATGTCCTTGAATACAGAGGGTTGGTTTGTCAGGGGCTCCCTCCACAGATTTCCCTGGGGGCCTCTGTCCCAGAGTACCCCTAGGCAGTAACATCAATGCCAGTTTTCCACTTTGAACGGGGCTCAGCTGGGCACTGTGAGCTCTTCACCCCCATGCCGTATGTTCTGGTTTGTTGCCTGAAAACATCTCTTTGTGTCCAGGTGAGCTGGTGAGGGTGAAAGAAGTGTCAGGGCCAGCTTTGTGTCCTCCTACAGAATGGCTGAGGACAGCTGGATCAGCAGGCAGGGAGAGGCCTGAGCAAAAGAGTAACTCATTTAGCCCTGGCACTGTGTGCTAGGATCTGTGACTGCCCGTGTGGATAGATACACGCTCTGAGAACATTCGCCTTGTGAAAATCTAAATTCATAAGCCACATAAATTCAGAACAGTGGTTAACATCTTGAAAGGGAACATGATTGCCTTTTTAAAGTCCTTTAGTACATTTAAAATGCAGTGTAGTGAGGGAAAAAATATTTATGCCAATTTAGGTACTAAGGGGAAGCTGGCATTCCCTATATCAGTGGCATTCCTTATATACAAGTGGGCCAGATGGCAACTCTGTCAGGAGGGGTCCCTGCAGAGCCTGATGACCATGGGTCAAGTGGGAAGAGGGACTCCTGCCTAGGGTGGGCTGGTGGACTGAGGATCCTAACCCTGTGATCCTTTCCTCTTTGGCTTTACTTTACATGTTGAAGACTGTGTCTGCCTGAGGCAAATCTGCCAAGAGCTGATGTGTTCCTTGGAGTCAGAAGGGCTGAGGCTAAATCCTAACTCCCACTCTTCTAGCTGCATGGCTTCAGCAGGTTGCTTTGTGAGCCTCCCCCTGGTCTGTAAAACCAAGTTTGTAATACCTCGCAGGTTTTGTGTATATAGAGATCAGACGAGTGAAGCCTTGCAGCAGCCCAGGATGTGAGGAGAGCCCCTGTGGTGCTTCTGCTCTGCTGGCAGTTCTGCGAAGCGTGTGTATGGCTTGGGTCTACACAGTCTGTGCAGGGAGAACATTCATGCCTCCCCAGAGCACAAATGCAAGGCATGCGTCAACTCATTGGCAGCTTGCAGTGGGCTGTCCTCTTTCTGTCTGAGGACTGATACCCTCTCAGCAGACAACCCACCCCGCTTAGGTTTCCCCAAAGAACATGGTCTTCATCACAGAGGAATCCTTTCAGGTTCCAAGGGTGGCATGTTGCTTGCAACCTGACTCTTGGAAAGATTTTGGCTCTGCCCCTTTGCCGTGTCAGCTGTTCCCTAAAGCTGATTTTATGAGGAATTATTTTTCGAATGCGTTGTATAAAATCTTGAAGTACATTTCTGTGTCACTGGAGATTCATGCTGTTTTTATTTTCTTGGGAGCATTAGCAAGACAGAGACTAGCCTTTTATTGGGGCTGGCACAGTCCCTGTAAACTAGAGGCTACTTGCCTACAAAATTCTTTGACACCCGAGCAAGGGTCTGACCTCATATGTCGCCATCTAGTACACTTGAACTGTGCCGGCCTGAAGACCGAAGACCATCTCTATTCAGGGTATCCACCATGGTTGTCACAATTCCCATCTGTACACACAATGCAAATTCACATTTCCTGGTTATTTTTCCCACCCAACATCCCTGTGGACTCTAGTAGAGGGTTCTTAGCCTCTTTATTCAGAGTAAGAGAACATGGCTGTGCAAGATACAGTACTTTGAGGTCACACAGCTAATTATTGGCGAGTCCTGGTGCACTAAGGGGCAGCCTTTATATGGTGAAAACACCACCCAGCATTTGCATACTGTCTACGACGTTTGTGAGCTGTGTGACTGTGGGCAAGCTAGTTATTAATATTATATGTGGTTATTAATAATAACAGTAAAATTTTCAAAGCATCTGGCGTGGTGGTAGGTGGTCCCTACTGTATCTCATTGGATCTCATATTAAACCTAAAAGGGGGGATTTATGGATTTATTATTATCTGTCTTACAGATACATATCCTGAAATTCAGAGCACCAAAGTACCTTCCCCTGAGCCCCAGTTTCTCTGTAATATGAGAGTATTACTCTCTCTCTGGGAAGGTGATGGTAAGGACTGAATGAGGTAGTGTATACATAAGCCTGGCACACAGGAGGTGCTCTGTCAACGCTTGTTTCCTTTTCAGTCTTCTCCAGCTCCTACTCTAGCGGTCCTCTCACTGCATCCACTGAATACATTTAGAAGCTGAGGTCATGCTCAAGTCCTCTCTGTAGCTTTCTCCATCACATCCCCCAGAGGCCACTTAACGCCTCTCATGTGAGCTCTCTTCCACGTGGTGCCTGTGTAGTCTTATGCAGTTCAGGAAACATCACCCTTCCCGGCTTACTGTGTCACACCCCTGACATTTGCCCATGCCCATGCCTGTTCTGGAACGATAAAGCCTGCCCTGGCTCTCCTGTCAGAGGGTTTTCCCTTCCCCTTAGACCTTCTGCTAAGGTTCTTTCCTTTATTTCATGTTTTGCTTGGACTTTTTCGTGTGTATTGTGTTTCATGAGGAGCCATATATGGGAGTGACCTGGAACTGAGATCTGGCTTCTGGCGTTAGGCTTTCAAGCATTCTGTGATTTAATGTTTGAAGAGACTGTGTCACAGATCATAGGAAAATATGGGACCCCTATATTTGGAGATCTTCAGAAATGTATTAATTTGGATTTCAATAAATATTTATTTAGCAATTACTCTTAACCAGGCCCTACGTTAGATAGAGGGTATGGCTGTGAAGGGGACAGACGGGTCTTGTCACACATGAAACTCTCACGGAGCTCACATTTTAGTGTGAGGAGATAAAAATATAAACAAGTAAATCAATGAGGTAGCTTCACATTTTTAGTGCCATGAAACAAATAGGGCTCTAGGATAGAGAGTAACTGGGAGGTGTTTTATGTACTTTGGATAGAATGATCAGGTAAGGACTACTTAAAGAGGCATTTTGAGCTGAGATCTTGTCTATCCATTTTGTGCTACTGTAATAGAATACCAGAGACTGGATAATTTATAATGAACAGAAATTTATTTCCTCAAATCTAAAGGTTGAGATGTCTGGGATTAAGGGGCTGGCATCTGGCAAGAGCCTTATTGCTACCTCACCCTATAGTGGAAAGGCAAAGAGAAGGTGAGAGAGAGCAAGAGACTGAATTTGTGGCCTCCAGGTCTTTTATAACTGGCATTAACCCATCTGTCAGGGTGAAGCCCTCCTGACTAAACACCTATTCAGCCCCACCTCCCAGTACTGCTGCACTGGGGATTAGGCTTCTAACTCGTGCTTTGTGGGGGACACATTCAGACCATAGCAGATCTCAAATGAAAAACCAAGGCAAGAGCATTCCAGGCAGAGGGAGCAATGACAGCCAAGACCTAGAAGTGAAAGGGCCCATCACACTGGGATGAGGCATAGGATGGTTCAGAGCAAACTGTTTACCATTCATTCTCATATGCCTCAAAGTTAATCAGAGTAAAATATTAAAATCAAGCACTACTTTAAAATCAGATAAGCCTTCTAAAAACAGAACCTGCATCTGTCTCAGAGTTGCAAAGAAAATGTATTAGGTTATATTAAACAGTGAGATTGTCCTTTTGGTAGGAAAAAAATGAATTAAATCTTATCTTCCTGACTGGGGATTTTAATTGGTATTTGAGTTAATTTGATCTGCATTTGAGCATCCATCCAGAGAACATTTATTGACATCTGCTGTGAGCAGAGCTTTGTGCTAAGCATGAGGGAGGTAGAAGATGAACAAGATTCAGATCCTCCCAGGCAGGAACTGACAATCTGGTCTGGGAGATAAAACATATACACACTTCTCTGTAACCCAGGTGGACAGAGAATAAGCTGAGGCAGTTCACATCCAGGGCTAGGAGTGGTCGGAGAAGGAAATTTCTTCCAGACAATCCCACAGGCAGGAAGTCTGCCTCTCACCAAAACTCTGTGGTGCTTAGAATTCAGGCCAAGCTGTTGTGGCTGTGAGGTATTCTCTGTGGCAGCCTGGCATGCCCAGTCAGCTTCCAGCCCCAAGCTGGCTTTGGAAGCAAGAATCATCTCAGGCCTGCATGAGCAGTGTGCACACAGCCTTGCTAAGTTCAGTGGCACCTTTTTATGGCTTGCATCCTTGGAATTGATATCCAGAAAATGTTGTTCATGGCAGCAGGGATTTGTATTCCTTCTTTTGCAAGACTAGAAATTATGTGTCCAATGTGTGACCCTTTCTGCTTTGGCTGCCACTTAAATTCAGGTCCTAATGAATAGGATCATCTTCTGTAATGGTTAATCTTCAATGTCAGCTTCTTTGAGAGATGAGAGATACCTATGAAATTAGTAAAAAACACTTCTGGGTGTATCTGGGACTGGTATATGTGAGGCTATGTCCAGAGATGACTGGCGTATGGGACAGCAAACTAAGGGGGGAGACCCACCCTGAATGTGGGCAGCACCATTTAGTAGGCTGATCCCCCCTCTTACTTCCTGGCTGCCATGAGGGGAGTGGCTTTCCTCCACTGTGTCCTTTGACCATGCTTCAGGCCCAAAGTAATGGAGCCAGCAGACCAGACCGAAGTCTCTGAAACTGTGAGCTACATTTGTCTTTTTCTCCACGTTGATTTTCTTAGGCATTTTGTTACAGCAACAGAAAGCAAACTAACGGTCTCTTTCTCACATTTTTCCAACAATTACTTGTCAAACTTTTCTCTGAACAGGACCCTATGCTAAAAGAGTAGGAGAGACACACAGGCCCTGGCCTTTAGGAGCTGACAACAGACTGAATGAACCAGGCCCAGTGAGGAGAAGCTGAGAGAAGCATCAGAGGGGTCAGGGGAGGAAGAGCCTGTTTTTGGGCTAGAGGACTGAAGTGAAAACCTAAGGGAGCTTTCTGTGGTTTGGACATTGAAAGATGTAGGGTTATACATTGTGTTCAGTCGTACACAGTGAAAATAGCCATAGAGTTTCTAAGATAAAATCGTGGCAAAAACATTGAGGAAGTGATAACTCCAGGCAGGTTTAGAGAAATGGGAATACTTCAGTTTCACCGGGATGACTAATAATAAAGGCTCGGGCCAGATAATCACAGCCGGCCCCCTCCTTAGATGCTTCAGGTATTTATGTATTTAATTCTGTAGGCAATAAGATGTCACTAATAGTTTTTAAGCAGAGTGTGACATGAAATCCTAGAGTTGGAAAGGATTTGGGTATGACCTCTTCTACCATTTTGCTCACACGTAAAGACTGGATCTCGAGAGGAAATTTCTGATCTAAGGCCAGACAGCTAATATGTGGTGGCACAGGGTCTAAACCAAATCTTCTGGCTTCAAATACGGTGGTCTTTTACACTCTAGTAAGATGTCTGCCCTGGGAGGACGAATGAGGCTTTCTAGGGGAGGTAGACTGAGAGAAGAGGACAGGCAAGAGTTGGGGAGAGCCTCGGACAAGGCTTTGGTAGTTCTGATGAACGCTAATGCAGCAGGTTATCAGTTGGGGCTTGGGCAGTAGGGTGACAAGGAAGGAGCCTGGAGGAAGAGCACGCAGAGGTCCAGTCAGCAGGGCAAGGGTGTGGTAGGCAGACAGGAGTCTCCTTGTACTGTCTGCAGTACTGCTCTTTACTGAATGGTCCCACTGGGTTCTATTTGGTAAGCTATTTCAAAGAAAGTATACAAATCCAAAATAAATATATCAAATACTGTGCCTTCATTAGTTCTCAAGTTGAATGTATTTGTAATTTGTTGTTGTCATTCCTCTTGTTCTTTCCAGGTCCTATGTCCTCAGAAACATGATCCATTTACCAGCCTCTATTCTGGCTTCATGGATTTACACAGGGATCGTGAAACTGCCAACATCATCCAAGTGTCCCTGGTTTTGAGTTTCCTTGCAGGCTCTGTGCTTCCTCACGTGACTGTAGGCTTAGAATGAGACCCCTCAGATGATCTCCAACCCATGCTGAACTCCATAGCAGGTCAGGCGCTCAGCTCGGGGTGGAGGGACGTTGGGCTGAGCCTAGGTTGCTGCAGACTCACCTGGGAGCATTAAAACACAAACACCTCGGCTCCATCTTACTGTACATATTGAATCAGAACCTCTGGAGGTGAGGACCAGAAATGAGTAATTTTGTCAAGTCCCCCTGAATGACCCTTACTTACCTGAAGTTTGAGACTCTGCCTTAGATCACTTAATTTTTTTTTTCCTGGAACTGAGTTTCATTGTTTGAAAATAGGGCAGTTATAGCTTCAATTTACTATGAAAATAGAAAAGTACTTGGGAAAAATGCTCTAAGTTTATGTTCTTGTTATATATTATTAAAGTTTACAGACTTGGAATCAAGAAACTTTGAAACATTTTTCAAACTAAAATGCACTAAAAATTGGTAAAAGGGCTGAGAGCTCACACTTGAAAAATGTGTTTGCTGATTGAATGAATATGTGAGTGAATATGTCTAGGAAAAGATAAGCCCTGAAGAAAGGTCTTTAACCTGTCTCTTCAGCATCCCCTACCTCATGCATTCAATCAGCATCATTCACTGAGTGCCTGTTATGTGCCAGGGCTCTGTGCCAGACTGAGACAGTAGAGATAAATATGATGTGGTCTCTGACTTCCAGGGCTTGGTGATCAATAGGAAAATATCCAATATGGTGTGATAAGCATTTGCTCCAGGGTGGGTAGGAGTACGGGAATTAGTGTTTTGGTGGCAAAAGCAAGAAGCATTTCTCTCTGGAACTGTCAGGAAAGTTGTCACCCAAGGAGGTAGCCCTGGAGCCTTTTCCAAGAAGGAAAGCCCCTTTTCTAGTCTTTGTCACTGGCTTCCTTCTTTCCATTGGCTTCTTTCCTCAGTTTTTCTTTCTTCTCCCCATCAAACCAATCTCAGGAACTCAATGGTCTTGGCTTTTTTCTTCAATCTACTAAAATCTGCTTTCATGCTCTGTCTCTTGATAACCCCAGTTTACAGAGAAGTTTATTTAGGCTCATGCCTTTTAGAGGGTTCAGTCCATAGTTGGCTGGCTCAGAGGCAGGAACAGCATGGTGGAAGGGCCTGGGTGGAGGAAGGCTGCTCACCTCATGGTGACCAGGAAGTAGAGAGAGAAGGGAGGAACCAGGGAGAGAGAGTACCCTTCCAAGTCCCACCTCTAGTGACCTGCCTCTTCTGAACAGGGCCCATGTCCTAACATCTCTTCCAGCTGTAGCACCCCCTTGATCCAGTCACCTTCCAAAAGCCACATCTCTGAGCACATGAGAGTTTTGGGAATCATTCTTGTTCTAAATGGTAACACACTGTAAGCCAAAACATAAACCCTTGGATTCAGAAGAGTGCTTTTTTTGAGGAAGGGCATGGTTTACATGGTTATCTCTCAAAATTTTAATCCAAAGTGGCTTTAACTCTATTAGAGATTTTATTTATTTGTTTGGGTGTTAGCTTTTTACATCAGCCAGCTGATACAAGAGGTGTTGTGCTTTGTTGGTTTGTTGCATGTTTTGAGTGGTGGTGGGGGGATGATTATTGACAACTGGTTTTTCCTTCCCCTTACTATTTTTCTAGATAAATAATCACTAATTCGCTTACCTATAAGGAACCCGAGATTGATACTTGGTCCAAGTTGATTTGCTATAAAAATGGCTATCTTTGTTTTTTAAGGTAAAGCAGTATTTCATGGCATAGTTGGCATAGCCCGTCACAACTTTTAAGTGCCCTGCCCGTCTCTGTCCTTTATTCTCAAAAGGAGGTCCACACACCAGTGGTGCTGGCAGCCTTAATTAAGTGCAGAATGTGGTCTGACCTGAGACCTGCTGAGTCAGAATCTGCATTTTAACTTGTCTTCTGGTAATTCATATACACTCAAAGTTTGAGAGAAACTATGAAGTTAGTGACTTATCCCTACTTATTGATTAGGAAATTGAAATTGAAGGGGACTAAGGAACTCACTGTCACTCACTGTCACATAACAAGTAGCAGAGTCTTGTTCAAACTCTGATCTGTCTGATTCCAAGCTCAGTGTTCTGTCTGCTGTTCTGCTGGGTTGCTTTGTGCCCTATTTATTGGAGAGCACTTCTTCAGTGATTCATGGTTTATGAAGAGAAAATGTGACACTTTTTCAAGATACAGATAGATGCATCTTCTTTTGGGAATTGAAAGGGGCAAAAACAGTTAAAGCTGAGCCTTGATTTTATGCCAGACACTTGAGCAAATCTACACAACTCATACCCTCATCCCCATTTTACAGATGGGAAGAACCCTCAGCATCTCATGAGAGAGTAGGAACTCCTGGAGAGGAGTAAGTGTGTGGGGCTTAAGTGTGGTATTTACTGGAACTTTCTGGTCAGAGATCAAGAATCAGAGAGGGTTTTCATCTTTAAAGTATGATCCTGTTCCTCTATGAGGCCAGTTTCTTTGACGAATCAGGTTCAGGGCTGCCCCCTTCTTCCAAAGTCTGGAACTGAGGCTTCAGTCACTTGACTTTTCTTGATTTATGAACAAATTTTGTCTTGTAGAGTAAAAGCAGTTTTCCCAAAGAGGAAAAAAATAGCCTTGAAGAATCAAGATGACAAAATGTATTATTTATAAGGGCCTAAAATAAGTGTCGGATCCTCCACTTGAAGTGAGCAGGCGACAGCCAAGCATGTGGAGTGGAGCAGCTGCCTCCCACTGGACCCGCGTGGCCCGGCGCGGAATTCCTGGGCCCTCCTGGGAAGCAGCGCCTGCTGCCCATACGGTAGAGCCTTGCCGCTCATACAAGTGGGTCCCAGCTTGTGTGCTTAGGGGAAGTTCTAAAGGAGAAGTGCAGTAGGATCTGCAGATTAGTGGAAAGAGATCATAGGGCACACTTTGTAGGATTATACTGTGTCAGGTTACCAATTTTATTACTCAGGGAGTCCTGGCAGGACAGGAGTAGATGAGGGGAATCTCAGCTCCACCCCTGTCACACAGCTGTCAGTGACACTGTCCATGCAGAGTTGAGTCCTGTTGCATCCAGGAATCCTCCACTTCTTGCTACATCACAGTAAGGCTTATCTCATCAATCTTGAAGAACTTACAACAATTTCTGTGTTTTCTTTTAAGATAATGTTTACAAACACCTGTCCTCCTAAAAGCTGTCCTGCTTTTTGAAGCAAAGTCATAGTCAGCAGATATCTTTGTCTAGTGGAGAAAAAGCAGGGTCAGTGTCTAGGGGGCCTCTGATAAATAGCCAGTGTTGCAGAAGACCCATTTTCCTGCCCTGTCTTTCTCTCTCTGTCTCTTTTTTATTTTTAATTTTATTTTGATGGTACATTTTAGATGTACATAGTGATAACATTCATCATAGGGAATTTGTACCTGTACCTGATATATCTTGCTACTTCTTTTTTTCCCATTCCTCTCCCCTCCCTTCACCCCTCCTCCCTCCTTATTTACAAAAACTTTGTTTCCATTTTTTCCTTCTATTCTTTATTTCTCTTGTCCCTCTGTTCCTTTCCCCTCCCCCTTCCTTGTTCCCCTTCCCACTTGAACACTTTCTTCCCTTTCCTGATATAATATATTTTAGTCTTTATTTACACTTTTAGTTTCTCACACCAGAGAAACAATGTGGTATTTAAACATGTGTGTCCGATTTATTTCACTTAAGAGTATGGTCTCAAGATGCATCCATTTACCTAGAAATATCTCAAGCCTATCATTCTTTATGGCAGAGTAGTTCTCCATTGTATTAAAAAACCACATTTTCTTTATCCATTCATCGGTTGATGGGCATTTGGGCTCTTTCCAGGATTTAGCTATTACAAACTGTGCCGCTATAAACATGGGTGTGCTTGTATCGCTGTGGTATGATGCTTTTAATTCCTTTCGGAAGATACCAAGAAGGGGAATCAGCAGGGTCAAATGGAACCTCTAGTCCTAGTTCCCTGAGGAATCTCCACACTGCTTCTCATAGCGGTTGCACCAGTCTGTACTCCCACTATCAGTGGAGAAGGGTTCCTTTTTCCCCCACAAACCCTCCAGCATTTGTTATTGGCTGATTTGTTGATAATAGCCATTCTTTCTGGAGTGAGATGGAATCTCAGTGTTGTTTTAATTTGCAAGTGATGAGTGATGTTGAACATTTTTTCATATGTCTATTTGCTGTTTCTCCTTCTTCATTGAGCCCTGTCTCTTGACTCTAGCCTGATATCTTTGTTATCTGGTTGCTTGTGACACTGAGTTCAACCTGAGGATCATCCCCAAACCCATGTTTCCCTGCAGGACAGGATTCAGTGAGGGTAAGGCGGTCACTAAAGAGTAGAAAGTGGCGGGTGATTGCCAGAGGCCTTCTGAGGACGCCCTGAGCAGTTGTGGGGTTATGCAGCAGATCAGAGTGGCTGTGGGTCTGCTCTCACCAAGAGAACAAACAGGCTGGGATGTGAGCAGAAGCTGCAGACTTCAGACTGCCTCACTTGTCTCTAATCCTTCCTGTTTCGTCCTCTTCCTCCCTTATCCTATTCATAATTTCTCTTGTGGGAAATGGTGACCACACTGCAGGGAGAAATACTTCCACTGGCTCTTGTGCATTTGGAGCTGGCCATGTGTTCTCTGTTGCCTGGCGGCTCCCTGTCCTGCCGTCACAGCCATTTGTGATCTGCTGTCTCAGGCACTGATGCAACACCCTGGTAGCTTCAGCCTGGTATTGGCTCCGGTTCTGATCTCAAATGTCTTCCAGTTTCCTCCTAGCAGGAGTGTTGCCCCTGGTGTGCAGAGTACATAGTCCGAGGCTTGAGTTTACCCACATGCCCTGGTGGTGCAGGGAACCTTCAGAAAGATGGTATCTGACCTTCTTGTCCTTGATATCCCAATTCATTAGGCTGGAGTCTTAGGCTTGAAAAACTTCTTTAGCACTTTAGAGCCTATCAACTAGCCAATATGTGAATCAAAGACAGCATGGTGCAGAAGGGAGAATATTGGGTGGATTTAAATCTGTCTCTGCTGCTTTCTAGGTGTGTGACCCTAGACTGGTTTTCTGATCCCTCCAGGCAAGAAATACTTTGCCCAGTCCTGGCGAAGAATAGATTATGTAGGAAAAGTGCCTAGGTATGATGTACTTGATAAATAATGGGTAATGTTATCAATGTCCTTTAACCCAAGGACTTTCCAGCTTTGCTTCTTTTCTTTTCTTCTTTTGAGTTGTCCAGGCCACCTCAAACTTTTGTTCCTCCTCAGCCTCATGGGTAGCCAGGATTGTAGGCATGTGCTGCCATGCTTAGCCCAGCCTTCAAACTTGTGCCTATAGAGCAAGGTTTTGCTGTGTAGGTCAGGCTGGCCTTGAACTCACGGTGTAGCCCAGGGTGGCCTCAAACTCCTGGTGATCCTCTCCCGCCTTAGCCTCCTGAGTGCTGGGTTCTTTCTTTTTTTTTGGGGGGGGGGTTCTTTCTTATGTTCTCCATCATATATCATTTTTACACTCTTTCACACCCTGGATTATTTGTTTATTGTTACTTTTATCATCATTTTTTTACATTACATTTATTGTGGTGAAGTCAACATCATGAAATTTATCATTTTAACCATTTTAAGCACATAGGTCAGTGGCATTAAGTATATTCATATTGTTGTGCAACCATAACTCCCATCCATCTCCAGAATTTTTTTGAGGTGCTGGGGATTGAACCCAGGGCCTTGCATGTACTAAGCACATGCTCTACCAGTGAGTTACACACCTGTCTCTGGAATTTTTTCATCTTATGCTGAAACTCTGGACCCATTAAACACTAACTCCCTATTCACCCCTCTTCCCAGCCTGATCACTGATTTTTGAATACCACATTCCAGTCCTTCATCTTTCTTCCACTACAAATAGAGGTTGTAAAGGGCTTCTTAAAGAGGTTTTATTTGAGTTCTTCACACTCCCATGGGAACAAAGTTAAATGTCTGAAAGCATTGCGGCGAACTTTCAGCATTGCAGATGGTTACAAAATGGGTGTCAGTACAGCTGCTTTGCATGGGATGGATCTGGCAAAGAGCCTTCTAAGAACTGGTACATTCCTTCCAAAAATATCGAAGGACATTGCTTGGCATAGCTTTGGGGAGAAACCAACAGTTTCTGAATTGTTCAACAGCATCTAGTGTGTAGTACAGATTAAATGATAAAATTCATGTCAGGTATGTAGTACACCTCCCATAGATAAGGCCTTTATATGTAGGTGGTTGTTATTGTTCTTGCACCATGGAAGACATTATTATGTAGATGTCATCTTCATTTTGCTGAACAAACAGGCTCTCAACTGCTAACACCGTCAAAATTACAGAACTGGTAAGTAGCATAGTACCAGAGCTAGGACTCAAACCCAAACTTTCTTTCCTAAGATGCTGTGATACACCAGCAGGAGCTCCAGGAGTGAATCATACCGAATCCATTCTCAGTGTTTCATCTTCTCATATACCTGGCCTTTCCCAGAAAAAGGAGCTCAGAGGTCCTACCTTGTTGGTGTTGTTTTCTTAAAATTATAAACCTAACATCCAAGTTTCAGAACTTTCTGGTTTTGACAGTTCCTTTTCTCTGTACCTTCTTGAAGTGATCATTCACCCTCTTTAGTAAACTCTCTAGAGCAGGAAACCAAAACTATGTGTGCAAATGAGAGAACACTCTGGCTTTATTGGATGAGTAAATAAGAACTAATGAACTTTGCATATAATTTAGGATAATCATCAGTTAGAATTTCATCAAAAAGTGATGCTTTCTAGGACATCCAAGGTATCTAGAAGCACTGGGCAAAGTTTGTTCAGAAAAGAAAATGCTTACATTTAATTTCCAGGAATGATTGGGATTCATTCTACTTTCAGCAAATAAGAACCACGTCACATGATTTGTTTTTTTTGCCTTGATTGCTAAGAAGTTTAAAGCTAGTTTGGGCTTTTGTTTGTTTTGTTTGTTTTTAAGAGGCATTGGCAGGTTTTATGAGGTAGAGTTGATGAAGTACATACTCAGGGAGGCTAGCTCGTGGATCCTTGAGAGAGGTGCCTTGGAGCCAGTTTGGCTGCTCAGTCACAATGTGCGTAGAAACTTCATGGGCCTGTGTGTGGATTTCCCTCCTTTCTGTGCCTTTGAGTTTCTATTTCTAATTATTTACTATATTACAGGAATGTCCTTTGGAGAAGGATGAGTTCAAGTAAATCAGTAAAGACTGTAAGTTCCTAAAAGGCAAGAACCATGTTTATTTATAGTAGTGTCCCGAAGCACATTGCCTAGTATCTAGCATACAGTAGGTATGTAATAAATGATTATCAGTTGAATGAATGAAAGATATCAATAGGTCACAGTAAAATAACTTAAAAGGTAGCATCTTTGGTACTTTCCTTTGGACTTCCAGCTCAGAAGACCATCAAGATAGAAGGCTTAGAAGATGTTCCTTGCACTTTGGGAGTCTATAATTAAGGAATTATATGCACATTCCAGTGACAGATACCAGATATAATAATGGCTTATACAAGAAAGAAGTCAGTTTTCTCTTACTGTTATGGACTGAATTGCAACCCCCATCACTACCACCAATTCGTAGGTTGAAGCCCTAACCCCTAATGTGACCCTCATTTGGAGATAAGATCTATAGGGAGGTAAAGATTAAGTAAGAGAGGCCATCAGGGTAGAGCCTTAATCTGATAGGACTGGTATCCCCATAAGAAGAGGAAGAGATACCCTAAGCTCACACCCCCAACTCCTACTCTGTGTGGGCCCAGAGAGAAGGCCAGGGGAGGACACAATAAGAAGGCAACCATCTACAAACCAGAAAGAGAAGCCTCTTACCCCAAACCAACCCTGATAGAACATTGATCTTGGACTTCGAACTTCCAGAACTGTGAGAAAACTACTTTCTGTTGTTTCAGCCACCCAGTATGCAGTATTTTGTTATGGCACTCTGAGCAGGCTAACACATTCACATATGATGTGTCTGGTGGTTAGTAGAGTATTGGTACGATAGTCCCACAGATATTACGGACCCTGTATCAGTCAGCTTCTCTGTTGCTGAACAAAATACCTGACACTCAAAGTCAAAGGAGGAGAGGTTTAATTTGGCTCAGTCTCAGAGGGTTCAGTCCATGGTTGGCTAGATCCAAGACAGGAACATCATAGTAGAAGGACATGGTAGAGCAAAACTGCTCACTTCGTTGCAGCCAGGAATCAGAGCAGGGGAACAGCACCAGAGAGGAAGGGGCTGGGATCAGATAGTCATCTAAGGTCACTCCTCCATGACTCACCTAGACACAACCAGAAGTGCTCTTTACTAATCCTCAGAGCAGCTATATAGCCAATTAAAGTAACAATTCAGCTTATCTGTCATAGACCCCAATTATTTCTACTTCCTGATTTTACTATCCTTAACATAGGCTTTCATCTTTAAAGTTTTCTCATGATCCAAGATGGCTGCTAGAGTTCTACACAGTGGTATTCAGGCAGGAAGCAGGTAGAAAGGAAAAAGGACCAAAAGAGGCTTTTTAAGGCATTTTTCCTGAATGGTACCTAGCGATGTCCATGTATAACTCATTGATCAGAAGTGAGTTACATAGCCATACTTAACTGGAATGAAGACTGGGAAATTAATCTTTTGGCTGGGTATGTGGCTACCCTGAATAAAGTCTGGGATCTGTTACTAGGAAAGAAAGGGAGACTGCATCTTGAGTTAGGTGCCCACAGTGCTCCTAGAAGTGTGAATGCAGTGGGGAGTGAGGATGCTGGAAGTCAGCGTCTCATAAGGACAGTTCCACTTCTTAGAACTCAAGGAGCATACTCAGTATTCTGAGCAAGACAACAAGCGGAGATAGTCCACACTGTCTGTGAACCAACCCAAGCCTTCTGCTGGACTGGAGGGCACTACTCAGTTTGGGCTTAGCCACCTTCTCAACCTTTTCTTCCCATTTGCCAATGCCTTACTCCAAGCCCTATTCCCAGAATTTGCCTGCACTTACCTGCCTTTCAGTTCCCTCTACTTGGAATGTCCTTTGGCACCTTATATCCTACCCATTCTTCCAGGTTTGCCACAACTTTTCCTCCTGGAGGCACTTCATGTGCTTTCAAAGAGCAGAGTATGGAAAAGGACTTGGGGGTAGGAGCAGGTGCAGAGTGACTTTACAATGGAGAAACTGGCAAACTCTGTCCTGGCCAAGTGGGGAAGGTTACATCAGTGAGAAATCGTGTTGATAGTATGTACCTTTGCTATGACGTGATGAGGGGGCACTTTGCCTTTGTAGTCTTCTTCCCCCGAATTCATAATTCCAGTCTAACCATGAGTAAAGCATCAGAAAATTGAGGGACAACCTACAGAATACCTGCTGGCACTGAAAGCTGTCAAGGTCATCAAAAACAGAAAATTAGAGACACTGTAACAGGTCAAGGAGCTTGAGGAGATATGACAACTACATGTAACGTGGTACCCTGCAGGGGATCCCAGAGCAGGAAAAGGACATTAGGGAAATCTAAATTGAGTGTGGCATTTAGTTGCTAGTAATGCACTCGTGCTGGTCCCTTTAGTTGTCCTGGTGATGTAAGATGTGAATGATAGCAGAAAACTGGGAAAGGAGTATTTGGGAACTTAGCTCTATCTTCAACTTTTCTGTACATTTAAAACTACTGTAAAACAATGGGTTTATTAAATGTCCACTCTGCTGCTCACTGATAGTATGACTTGGGCAAGTTACCTAAGCCCTTTGGGCTCTCAGTGAAATGAGAGTAACCTATCTTTGCTGTAGGATTGAGGAAAGGCCTCAGGGAGACAGAGTGTGACTGCGCTGGGATCCTTGAGATGGCTCTTCATGTTTTCTGCTTTCCTGCTCAAATGCAGGTTCTACTCCTGCCCTTCCAGTCCCACCCTGAGGCCCCCAGAGCTCCCCAGAGCTTCCTGGGGGCTGCAACCTTGCGAGGCCCAGCAGGGCTCTGCCCTCCCCGCTTGGAGTTTCCTTTCAGCCAAAATGCTGCACAGGAAACTCCCTCCTCACCTCTCTTGACAGCTCGCTCTTATGGACTAAGATTGCATTTTTATTTTCATATTTCACTTCATTTTTTACCTCTTGAATTTGGTTTTTCTCTTTAGGAATCAGCATATGACTCAAACTGCCAGTTCTAAATTTAGTGTCGCCTGTGATACGGAGAATGCATTTAGTGCTGCCTAGGATATGTATTTGGAAATAATGGTTTTATTTATCCACATCCAGTAATTCTGACTGCCTGCTGGGTTTCTTCAGGAAAGAGTTTGTCATCTCCTTTCCTCCTAATGATGAAATGTTGCCTGCTCAGGTCCCAGAGGCCCAGCCTGAGCCAGACACTGGTGACTTGAGTCTCTTTAATTAAACAATGGGTTCTGCCAGCCTTGGGATTCTGCCGTCCTCAGGTTCTCTCCAGCGTTTCTGTCTAAAGGCAGTTTGGAAACAGTTGAGATGGGACTCATGGACTCTAAAATATGTAGGCTTACCTTTGGCCCCCAGCCCCAAAAGATGTACCCTTTTTTAAAGTTGCCCCTTCAGTGCTGGAATACGTGGGAGCAGGGAGACGCTCTACATACATAGCTGTGCTCTATGTTTTGGGTGCCAAAGATACAGATCTAGTAACTTACAGACAGCTCCTGCCCTCTTGGAACCTCCAGTCTCTGCAGAAAGAAAGGCATGTCAGCATATATAGTTAGAGGACAGTGTAAGATGTCACTGTGCTAGAGCAGTGTACATGGGACCAAATCAGTGTAGGTGGGGAGGTAATCTGTGTGGTAGGAAAAGGCAGGGAGTGAACAGGTAACATCTGGTGAGAGCTTTGAAGGGTAGGGGCGTTTTCGAGGGAGAGAGATAGGAGGGCTTTCTAGGCAGAGGGCAGCACATGCAAAGACACAGAAGCGTGACGCAGCATTGGTACAATGCATTATCTTTTTTTTGTTTTTTTTTGTTTTTTTTTGTTTTTTTGTACCAGGAATCGAACTCAGGGCCTCATGCTTGCGAGGCAAATACTCTAAGCACTGAGCTAAATCCCCAGCCCCAATGCATTATCTTAAAAACATATATTGGGCACCTACCATGTACCTGGTATGATGCTAGTCTAGTGACACTGATTCCATAGTGATTAAGGCAGACAAGATGCCACCTTCCCGAAGCCTGCATTTTTGTGCAAGTGATGTGTATGGCTCTGGTGTAAAGCAGAAGATGAAAAGCGACATGTGATAAACAAAGGAGATAGGCATATTAGTTTCACAGAGCCAAAGTAAAGTACTGCAGTGTAAGTGGCTTATGCTAGGAACATATTCTCTGTTTATTTATGTAGCAGTGCTGGGGGTCAAACCCAGGGCCTCAAGCTTGCTAGGCAAGAGTTCTACCACTGAACTACACCCTGGCCTTACTCTTTTGTGTTTATGATCTCACTTCTGGAGACCAGAGGTCCAAATTCAAGGTGTCTGCAGGACCCGTGCTTCCTCTGGAGGCTCTGGGATTGGAGCTGTCTTTACATCTTCCATCTTTTGGTGACTTTAAAAATTCCTTGGCTTGTGGCTGCAGAAATCCAATCTCTGCTTTTGTCTTCTCATTGCCTTGTCTGTGTGTCTGTCTTTTCTTCTGTCTCTTATACAGACACCTGCCATTGGGTTTAGGAACCATGAAATATTCAGATAGATCTCATGCCAAAGTGTTTAATTTAGTTTCACCTACAAAGACCTTTTCTGGAGCTGTTGGGAAAAATCCATTGTTTACCTCTTCTAAGTTTCTGGTAGCCATTGACATTCTTCACTTGTAGCCACATCACTCCCATTTCTGCCAACCTGGCCACATTGCATACTCTTCTATCTGTGTATCAAACCTCCATTTGCCTTTCTCTTGAAAGGGCACTTGTGGCTGGGGGTATCACTCAGTGGTAGAATGTGTGTTTAGTGTATAGCATCCTGGGTTCATTCAATGCCCAGAATCAAAAAAGAGAAGAGAGGAGGGAGGTTGGGGGGGAGAGAGGGGGAGAGAGGGAGAGAGAGAGAGAGAGGAAAAAGAAGGAGGAGGAGAAGGAAGAGGGGGAGAAAGAAGAGGAAGAGAGCATTAAAAAATAGGAAGGAGGAAAGAAAGAAAGGAAGGAAGAAAAAGAAAGAAGGAAAGAAAGGCAGAAAAAAGAAAAAGGCAGGAAGACAGGCAGGAAGGAAGGACAGAAGACAGGCAGGCAGGTACTAGTGATGACACATAGGGCCCATCTAGATAATCCAAGACAATCTTCTCATCTCAAAAATCCTCAATGACATCCTTAACGACCCTTTTTCCAAACAAGGTCATATCTGGGTGTTAAGATGCTGTTATTTTTTTCTTTCTCCAAAGAAAACGATAAAGGATGGATAGAAATGGGTAAGGGGACAGATCTAATCCAGTAGGGAAACGGTCCAAGGAAACAAGGATGGGGGGGTGAGAAGGGGAAGTGAGAAGAATAAAGATGTACCATGTGCAGGATCCTAATAACTCCAGTCAGTGTAAACATATGCCATAATGTGAGCTAAGACAAACAACATCAACAAGTATGTAAAAGGAGACAGGAATCAGAGGAGGAAGGTGGAGGGAGAGGGAAGGGGAAGAGAATTAGGGGGGGGGAAAAAAAAGCTGTAATTTGTACATATAACTACTCCCCAAGGTGATTGTAAACTGCTAGAATTGCAAACGCGTACTAATAAAAATTTGGGCAAAAAAAAAAAAAGATGCCAATATGTCTTTTGGAGCACCACTGTTTAGTAACCCACTATGCAGTGAAAGATTAGGTCTTTGTATATTCACCCTATAAGGTAGGTTTTATTTTCTTTGTTTGTCTGGTAAGGCCCCCAAGGTGAGAAATTAAGTGATTTTCCAAAGGTTATTCAGAAAGGAAGCAGCAGAATCAGGGATTGAATCTTGGCTGTGCAGCCCATTCTCTTTTTCCTGTAGCAAACTGATCAGAAATCTTGGGGTGTCTCTTTGGTCTAAAAGGGAAAGACCAAGGGTGGTAGTGGCGGATCATCCAGCTGTTACCACACATTGAAACTGTAGTATAGTGAAAGAACTGTTGGAGGGTGCTAGGGATAAGAATAGGAGCCGGGAGGGGGAGAAGCTGGGTAGGGCCTGGTAATAAAGAAGGGGGCCTCAAGTCCAGGCCCAGGGCAGGACTCCCTCATGCAGGGAAGTAGCACTAACAGGTAGAGTGGGCCGTGCTTTGGGATCTCTGTTTTGCTCAGCACCTTCTCTTTGATGCATGAGGGGCTTCTGTGCTTGCCAGCAGCTGGAGAGATCACTGGCTGAGTGGGTGTAAGCTAGAGGGCCTGAGGACATGCAGAGAAGGGCTCTCTGGGCTGTGTCATGTGGTGCCCCTGAGCCTTGCTGTGCAGGAGCCACTAGAAGCATCATCCCTGCTCTGTCTCTCATTCACTGTGTGACCTCAGATGAGGTGCTTTAGCTTTCCAAACCCCTGTTTTTGTTATCTGGGAAATACAGGTTTTCTTGAGATAAAAATGAAAGGAGATAAAAATGAAAAGTACCTAGTACAGTCGTGGGAGATAATAAGGTCATTGAGTATCATGTCTGTATCATCAGAAAACACACTTGCTGGGCCAGAGCAGTGGTTTCCAAACTGGATACTCTGGCTCAGAGTCCACAGAGGACCTAACAAGGTCTTCCCATCCCTGTGTGCACCTGCAGGCAGCACTGTTTTCCAGTGTGTGGGAAGAGTATTATGTTGACTAAAACACAGATGCATTTGTAAGCTTTAGTGAATCCATGGTGGTCTTTTGTCATTAAGTATTAGTTTGACTCCTGTGTGTATGTGTAAACATCCTGAAATTCTCAGATATTAAAAAGGGGTCTTCAGATTCAAATATATTGTCAACCACAGGTGTATTGCGGGAGATGGGTATAAACTGACTAATCAGATCATGGGCGAACAGTGCTGTTCCTGGACTGTGTGTAGAGTCGCCAGAAATATAGAGCAAAGTTGACCAAACCTAGAGAAGTCTGGGAAAGGAGGTAATTGGGGAAAGGCTCTCAGAGACAAGTAGAAGTTCAGCTCATTTGGGGAGAGGACACGGGGAACATCAGATTAAAAGTCCAGGTGACAAGGACTTCAGTTTGGCAAGGAAGAGAGGCCAGAGAAGCAGATAGGAGCTGGGTCATAGTAGGCCTTGAATGCCATACTAAGGTGTTTCAGATTATATTTTCTTTCTCTCCCTTTTCTTTTCCTTTCTTTTCTTTTCTCCCTCTCCCTCTCCCTCTCCCTCTCTCTCTCTTTCTGCTAGGGATCAAACCCATGTACAAGCCTTACATCCTACCACTGAGGTACAGCTCTAAGCACAGGGAAGGATTTCAGATAGAGAAGTAATGATGTTAGACTGGCCTTTTAGAAAGTTCCCTGCCTTTGCAGTCTGAGATTGGAGATTGGCACTGGAGACCTGGAGGTAGAAGGGGGATGTGGCAAGGCTCACAGCAGACCACTGAAGCACAGGGTCTCAGGAGCTGCTCGACCTGGCCCAAACCCAGCTCTGTTCTGTACCAGCTGAGCAGTCCCATCACTAGGTCTCTTGGGGCCTCAGTGTCTTTATAAAGTGGGTATAATAATGCATCTATCTATCTCATGGGATTTTTGTGAAATATAAATGAGATATAGACATATAACTCCTGACACATCAGAGCTGCCTAGTAAATGTTTTCTTTCTTTGCTGTAGAATTTTATACTCTATGGGACTGGGAATTTAACTCAGTGGTTAGGGTGCTTGCCTAGCAAGCACAAGGCCCTGAGTTCAATCCTTGACACCAAAAAAAAAAAGAATTTTATACTCTATTTTTTTCTTATAACCACCTTGAAACGCAGAATTTCTTTGTTTGCTTTCTTGTTTTACAGGTAAATTAAAACTCTTAGAGATTAAGAAACTTGCTTAGCCACACAGGTAGTGTGGCCAACAGATCTGAGTCCTCCTCTAAGCCTTTGCCCTTTCCACTGGCACATACTACTTCCTGTGTCTCACACAATCCTGGTTACCAGCAGGCTCATGTATGAGACCACTCAAAGAACAACCCTGGGGCAGAGTGGACACCCAGAATGCCGTAACTACATGGTGTCCGTGCACTGTAACAAAAAATTGTGGATGTGGTCACAAGAGGTAGCTCTTCAGAACCATCCTGGGGAAAGGGGGGATTTGGAAACCACGCCCATCCAAAGTCACCTACTGGAAGAGCCTTCCTGCTGGCTGTGGACATCGTTCCTGGTCCTAGGGCCTTTCTACCCAGAGGATGGCTGAGTTCAGCAGGTTTCCCTGAGTTCTACCTGGAATTGTTGCCACACAGTCCTCGCTGGGAAGAGCTTGAGAAAGAACACCTTTAGGTTGAATACAGTGGTACCTCGGTTCATGAACTTTATTCTTTCTGTGGTTCTGTTTACAAACTAAATTGGATGAGAACCAAGTAAAATTTCCCTTAAAGTCAACTTTGAACCTAACCATTGAATTTGATTCAGTTCTGAGAAGACTGGTTCCTGCTAGCCCAGGCCCACTGGCCACCCTAAAGTGCTGGAAGGATCATTCTCTTGGTACCTGCTTGGGAAATCTGTTCTCCTTAGCCTTGTCCCACTTGTGGCCCAAGACAGAAGTCCAGGGTCAACTCTGTGTCCTGCCTGAACTGTCAGTCATGCTTCCTTTTAGATCATGGCTTGGAATGTAATGACAGACAGGTGGCTTCACCTTCTCTTGAGATCTCAGCTGAATCTCTGTGTTTACTAGTGTCCCAGACATTCACATTTTTATGTGTGCCTTAACATGCTAGGGAGTACTGTTCCGAGAGGCCCTGCCTTTGAGGCAAGAAACAAGAAAGTGACCAGGTACAAAATGCTGAAGTTCATGTGTCAGGAGGCTGAGTAGAGGCTGCTACACATGTGAGCATTTCAGCCCTTTGGAGAGAAGCAGAAGTTATTGACAACTCGGAAGCCTCCTCTTGGTAACCCTGGTGGCTTGTGTGTTTGGATTGCTGTGTTTATTTCCTTTCCAATACCTCCAAGCACTTAATAAGCTTCTTTTCACAAATACCATCCTATGTCAGCTATGCTGATGGAACTAAGGAAAGAGGCTTTGTTCATCTTCAGGCTTGTTCTTCAGGAGACATGGAGGTGATGAGAGACTCTGGGTGGGGAGCAGGGAGTTGGGGGGCACAGGGCAGGCAGCTTACTCAGTCATCCTTCCCCATCGCAGCCACTTTAGGGGTCCTTATTTCATCCAAGAGCACCATCTCCCCACTTCTTGGCAGGAGCGCAATGGAAACAGTTTCCAGCCTCGATTTACCTTCAGGAGTAAGACTACTCATTGACTAACAAAACACCTCTTCCCCTGACTGCTCAAGGGTCGGGTTTAAAAGTGATGAAAGCCTGAAGTATTTACAAAGACTAAAACCTTAAGTCCAAGACAGATCCCAGGGAAGAATGTAGATCCTCAAGGCTACATTTTGTAAAAGCAAGTCATCTTGCTTGAAGGAACAAAACTATTCATACCCCAAAGATTAAGTAGAGGAATCAGCAACACTGCTCACTTTGGCCAGCAATTGTGCCTCTGCATTCTTCAGAGAAATCCTATTTCCTCACAGTGGTGAGACAGGTAGATACATGGCTTTGGAGTCATGCATGTCCAGTAACTTAACTCTCCAAGCCTCATCGGTAAACAAACGTCAGAATAGCAAAAACTACCACCCAGGATCATTTGGTGGATTAAATGAATTAAATTAGATGGAAAGATCCAACCCCACATGTACTTTTATACTCATCAGGGTTCTCCAGAGAAGCAGAGCCAATAGGATATTTCTCTGTCTCTGTCTCTGTCATGGGAGGGAGAGAGAGGAGAAAGACAGATTTGAAGGAATTCAGTAGACCAAGTCCAAAATTCATAGGACAAATTGCAGAATGGAGATTCAGGTAAGAGTTAATGTTGCAGTACTGTGTCTGAAGGCTGAGAACTGGGCAAAATGTATATGCTGCAGTCCAGCTTCTTTGGGAAACCTCACCCTTTGCTCCTAAAAGCCTTCAGCTGTTTGGATGAGCCCCACCCACATTATACCTGGAAAGTACTCTACTTAAAGTTAGTTGATTGTAAATGTTAATCATATTTTTTTTTGTGTGTGTTAATCATATTTTTAAAATACCCTTATGAAAACATCTGCACTGTGCTTGACCAAACAGCTGATCTTCATAGACCAGCCAAGTTGACACAGAAGTAACTGTCACACCATGTAAGGGTCAGACTCTTGATCAAGAACATTCCCTCCCTCCTTTCCCAAGTCCCTGTAGAGATCTGAAGAAGCGTCACTCAGTGCAGTCTCCATGTGGACCCAGCAGCTGTGAGAACCTGAGCAGTGGCACCTGTGTCCCTCCCGTCACTCTCAGATCTGTTCCTGCTGCTTTTCCATCCTGAGAGGCAGAGTCCCGCCTTCTGGAGCCAAGCCCTAGGGCACTGGAGTGGTTTTTCTTTGAAGCCTGTGCTCGAAGCTGTACAGTTTTCCTCCATGTCCTGTTGTTCCTGAACTGCTTCTCTCGTATTTGCAGTGTTGTAGTCATTACTTTTGTCCTATCAGAGTCCCTGGGCTCTGTCACAGCAAGAATGTTTTAGCTGCCAGGATGACCTTTTTGGCACAGGTTCATTAGCAGTGACCAAGAGGCCAGAAAAGAAGACTTTGTAGGGGAGGAGGAATGACCTCCCTGTCTGGAATGTTTTGGGTGGCATCCTGTCTGGAGGTACAGTTAGATGGTATTCTATCACAGAGATTCATACTGCACAGGTGATTAGAAATACTTCTCATTTTAATGGAATGTTGACTTGCTTTTGCCAAAGGTGAAGAATGCCTAGATGGGATCTGTAAGGCAGCATAAGGTTGTAAAGAGGGTTCCGGACCAAGAATTAGAAGGTCTGAGCCCCACTCTGTCATTACCGCCTATGGAATCATGAGCAAGTAACTTTGTACCTTTAGCCTCAGCTACCTCTTTCATAAGATCCTGGGAGTGAGAACTCACTTTACCTTTGAGCAGATAACACTTGACAGCTTTCAGACCCCTTTCACCATTCACCATCTCTGGTTCTCACGCCAGTCTCACGAGATAGGCAGAACAGAGGTATGGAAATGGCTTGTTCCCATTCTTCAGGTAAGATTAAAATGACCTCTAAATCCAAACCAATGGAAGTGATGACCTGGAATTGAGCCTGGTTCAGCCTGTTTTGAGGTCCCCTTCTGAGCCTGCCGACATCTGTGAGGCTGTAGGGGAGGACACACATTGGCGCTGGTGGAGAGGCAGCGATCCCACGGAGGAGAGGAGGGGATGCTGCTTCATGTTCTCAGAACACCCTTGGCTCTGGGGAAGTCTGAGCGGAGCCCTCAAACCAGAGGAGACTGCTCTCCAGCTACTCAAATTGAAATGTTTTCTCATGCTGTTGACTCAATTCAGAAAACACTTATTGAGGCTTTATCACATAACCAAGTTCTCAACAAGGGGGTGGGGAGGCAGAATAAGTAAACAGAAGTATAATGAAAAATAGACTGGTAAGCATTTTATTTGAAATGTGAACAGAAGGCTTTGGATTTACAGTGGAAGGTGCAGTTAAGTCCTCCTAGGGGAGGAGGGTGAAGGCAAATACAGCTGAGGCCTGGCTGCTGAAGCAGGATTTGGACCACAGGAGACAGGGGCAGAGTGTTGTCTGCTCTCTCTTCTTGGCCCCTGGGCCACATATGCCACTGCTAGTGCTGCCACCCCACAGCCAGCGGGGGCTGCCTGTGTGCTTTGGGGACCTGGCCATGTGCAACTCGCTGGGGCCTGTGCTGTTGTTCAGATTTGACACTGGGCTTAAAGACAGACTGGACAGAGCAAGAGAAACCCTGCCTAGCAGCTCTTAGAAGAGGACCCAGTAAGGAAAGGAGGTGTCAGGCCCAGGACAGGGGAAAAGGCAGGCTGGAAAAAGGTACTTTCTTAGTGATTGTGGTGCCCCTGCCAAGCATGAGAGGCAGGAGGCTTTTGCTTTGGATGTGTGATTTTAGACTGACAGTGTTTTGTATCTTTATTTTAAAACTTGTTTCTTAGTCACCTGAGCAGTTTTCTGTCAGCTTGTTGCCATGGAGAAGTAAGTTGGGGCTGGAAGCTCTGTCCTTCTCTGTCAGCATTTCTGGACCCACTAGCTGCCTCCTGCCCCTATGTAAATGGAAGGGGACAGGACCCCACCTGATGGGTGGACACCTTCTCTGCAAGCACTGGCACTGCAGCTCAGTATTCAGTTGCCACTTCACTTATTCATCATTGACTCAGCTGTTCCATGAGTGGCCTTTATGTGGCAGATATTGTGCTGTGCCCTGTAAGTACAACAATGTCAGTGGCTGGTGGCACATACACCTTAAGGCAGGAACATAGCAACCCTTTCAACCTTGTTCCTTTAAGAATTCAGAGGACTGAGTTGGTTTCTCTTCCAACCTTTATAATTGCTCCTTTAGGATCTCTCTAGAATTACTTAATAGTCTCTTGACTCTTGGATTTCATTTCCTTTTTGTGTCCCCAGTGCCCAATACAAGGCCTGAGGTAAAGGAGGGGCTCAGCCAGGAAGTATGTGTTTATGGATTCCTTTATTGGGCCTCTTAGGTCATCTGCCCTGTCTTTCTTCTTGTATTATGAACCTAGAGGTAGTAACATAAGCCAGTAGGAAAAATGGAGGACTCTGGAACCAGATAAATCTGTGTATAAGTCTTGGCTTCCCTGTTTTCTACCTGTATGTTTTCAAGCAAGTGGCTTCTTCATATGGAACCTTACTCAAACCCATTAATTTTCTCTAAACCCCATATCACCAGTCCGTTAGTAATTGAGTTTTAACATTAGAAAAAAACAAGGTAGAAACAGTTGGTGACCATTTAACTTCACCAGGTGGCTTCTGGCTACATCAACATAGGACCCAGTTGAGAAAAGTTATCCTTTGGGACCACAGGAGACCAGGAGCTGGATCCCTGCTATGACCTTGGTGTATCATATGACTTTGATCAAGTCTCTCTCCTTACTGAGATCTGAAACATCTGGAAATTGAATTTGGTGATCTCTTAACCCCAAAGTGTGAAAATTCAAATTTAAAAGAAAAATGTTCTCTTGGTTGCTGCCACTACCATTAACCAGTGCCCCCAAGGCTGGAGGCTGACTTCAGCATGACCACTTCTGCCAGCTCTGGAAACTACCCTCCCAGGAGGCTCAGGACTACAGCCCTAACACTAGATGCAGAAATCTCTTTCCGTTGTTAAAGTGTCCTTTGAATGCCTCATCTCTGTTTCTATCTCTAGTCCAGTGGCTAGGCTTGGCCAGCATCCCAGAACAGTGAAGAATTGCTGGAAGGAGGGTTTCCCCTCTCACCTGTATCCTGCTTTTTTCTCAGAACCTGTTATCTTGATCCTTTAGCTGTTGAGGATTCTATTTCCTGAGTCATCTGGAGTCCAGGGCTCAGTGGTAGGCACTGCAAAGAATGCAGAGCTGTGGGTGTTATTGTCTTCACAGATAGTGTCTCTGGTCTGTGACATGGACAGGTGAGATAAAGCAGAGCTAGGAAGTTCATGGGAGACTTGTCAGTGGGAATGCTATGGGCTTGGATTCTAATCGTAGATCTTCTGTTTTCTCCAGGCCCTGTGAATTGGGCCAGTGATCAAGTTCCCTTGCTGCTCTGACACTTCTCCTTGACTCAGAGAAGGAGTAATGGTTGTCAGTTTACTAGAGGAAGGAGTTGAGCTGATACTTGAAGGCTAGCCTAGAATTTGGACTGGCCCAGGAGAAATGGATGAGAGTCATCCTGACTGTGGGGAAGGAAATGCCTGAGCTCAGGCAGAGACCACAGAGCACAGGCTGAAGGTAGATTGGAGTGGGATGCCCTCCTGATTTGAGCAGAGAGCTTTGTGAGGCTCAAGGAGCAAGAGCAATCTTGGAGTAGGCAGCCCTTGTGTTCCCTCATGGGCCTGGGTCCCTGGGGGCTTAGGGCCCACTCTGGGAATTCCTACAGGACTATCACGCAGACAAAGTGAGTTAAAACTTGTCCTTCCTTCTTATCTAGGGGCCCTAAGATTTCTGCCTTTGTTTCATGGTCTGTTCCTCCCCAAAAGTTTTCCCAAACTTAGGGTGACAAGAGAGCTATTTTGACTGTATCCTTAGGGGTTGATTCTTTGATTCTAGATTTAGCTACCAGGCCTGTGAATCAAAGAATCACACATCCTAGACCTAGCTGTGACATTCATCATCCCAGCCTCCTGTCACTCCTCTGCACTGTAGCATCACTGACGTTTGGGCCTCTTGGTCCGGCCTCCTTGCTGTCTCTCCACCCATCCCTCTTCTGCACCCCTCTGCTGCCGAGGCACTCAGCCTCATTCATCCTGGACTTTGCCTCTGCCTTCCAACTGATCTCCTTATGGGCCTCCTCCACATTCAGTTTAAAATGTTTAGGAAAGTCCCCAGCATATTTTTCCCCCCAGCATATTGTAATGTTATCTGTCACAACAACAACAGTGACAGTGATTATGATGATGATTTTTCCAGATTTTGCTTCTGAAGCACAGTTCTGGTTCTGCTTTTTCCTTGCCCAAAGCCTAGTAGCTTCCATTTGGCTGCTGAATAAAGTTCAAAATCTTTAGTCAGGCCTTTTGAGGATTATATTTCCTGAGTCATCTACATTGATATTCCCCTCCCTATCATCTTAAATTTATTTCCTTCTACTACTTTTTGTACTTCCTCTTCTTCTGCCAGATAGAACTACCATTATTAACTCTGCAAACTTCATTGTCCTCCCCCAGTTAGGGCTTTTTTCACCCTCTTCTACCTGTACTTGGAATGTCCTTCCTCCCCTCTCTTCTAACTTTTCTTTGTCTACTAAGAAGTCTGCTGATTTCCTAAACTGTGCATTCCTTGATGTCAGATGCCATGAGTGGTTCATTTTACATTGCCATGGCACCCATCAAATAGGTTATAATAGATGTTTTATGAACGATTGGAAAGACCTAGGACAGCCTCTTTCTTTCATATATACATATTTACACACACACACACATACACACACACACATATATATGGATATATATCAATTTTATTGGTACAGCCCTTTCTTTTCCTTTCTCTTTTTGTTTCTTTCCTTTCTTTTATTTATTTTCTCAGTACTGGGGACTTGACTTAACCCAGGTCCATGCATGCTAGACAAGCACTGTACCACAGAGCTACATTCCCTGCCCCCACCCTTTTTGTTTTGAGACAGTTTTACTAAGTTGCCCAGACTGACTCGAACTTTCAATCCTCCTACCTCAGCCTCTGGGTTCTGTTTTCCAGCAAGCTAGAGTTTGAATTAGGGAAGTTGTCAAGGCCTGTGCCACTGAGCCTCAATGCCTACTCCTTGGAGGGATTTAGAAGTTCCAATGTCTATGGGCGAGTGTTTGGTTACTAATCTCCATATGTTATGACCCCTATGTGCTGTGTGCAAGAAGATTGGCTCCTCTTAAAGCAAACTGGCAAAAGGGGATAGAAATCCAGCGGAGCTACATTTAGTTATGGGGTTAACCATCCAGGTACAGGTAGGGCCCTATGTGATCCTAGGAATGTCAACATCTTGGAGGGGCCCATTTTGGGGCCAGGGAATCAATGACAGGAGTCTTACGGTAATTACCAAATTTCACAGGCATTCAGATTTCAAGGGGCTCCAGCCAGACAGCAACTTGGGGGACAGATAGGAGATTTGGGTCTCAAAGGAGGGGATGTCAAGAGAATCTGCTTAGCAAGCAGTTGAGTGTGACTCAGGCTTCCAGCCCCAGAGTCCCCTAGTCAGGCCATACTAGTCCTATAGTTACGTGTTCTCAGCAGGGATCAGAGAGAAGGTTGTCACAGGGAAATGGGCTCCCTTTCTGGGTCATGATTGACTTGGAAATCGGCATGACCTCGATTTGGAAACATCTTCTGGCCTTCGGTTCCCTTAGGTAGGCAAGACTGGGAGCCAGTGGCTGACATACAGCCAGGCCCAGAGGTGAGTCCTGGTTCCCTTCCTGGCTCACCGGCTACCCAGGCCCTTGCTTCCATTTCAAACTCAAGCCATGAACATGCCACCCTCTGGGCCACTATTTGGAAAAGTCAGTCTCAGGCTGACACTCACTGCCTATAAATGGCGTGGAATTAGGCTAATCAGTGGCTCTTAATTTCCCAACAAATGCGGGTGCTGTGCTAATTGCCATGGTCCACGCCAGCAGATCCCTGGTTGGCGGCATCAAATAAGAGAAGTGGTAATTTGGGGGCTGGAGTGGGGGAGGGCCTGCTTTGCTGGCTGAGCCAGTTAAAAACCGTATTAGCCCCTGAGTGAGCCACGGTACAGGGGTAGGGCCTGGCCTCATTGTCAGCCAGGGAACTAGGTGAGTGGCCCACCAGTGTGTTTGTAGGAACTGAACCTCAGCACTAATCCTAAGCAGTTTCTTGTCCATGAGTGGTTTTTTTGTTGTTATTCATCAAAGAAGATTTCACCAGCAGCATGGCATAGTACTGCCAGGGCAGCTCATTGGGGATAAAGCATCCCAAACCTTGGTCTGCTGTTACCATGGCAACATGGCATTTCCAGACTCTCTGGGCAACCTTACTGGCATCTGCTGCTGTAAAAGATTCAGATGGAAAAGGGCCACTGTTCTTCCTCCATTTGTGATAGAGCAAGTTGTAAAGACAGGGAATCCTTCGCCAAGGACCAGGATCTTACAGGAAAATGCTGTTCCATTGATGTAAAGGCCTTTTGATAAAATAATGTTTGAGTGCTTATTAAAACCTTTCCATCTACTATAGTCTATTAGGAGAAAACTGAGGACCAGAAGAGACCTTCTCGGGGGGGAAAAGGCCAGGGGAGATGGGGAGAAGCAGGGTCACAGTATGAGTAAAAAGGCTGGCTGGGGAGATGCATGGAGTGTGTACATGGGGTTTGCTTGGGTGGGAAGACTGACATTGGTGGAAAAGGCAGATGTTAGCTCTGCCCCTCTGAAAGCTGCAGCTCCATCGGTATCTGGCAGAAGCCCGACCACATCTTCACTTGTCTGGATTATGTCCGATGCTTTCTTCTCCTGAGAAATAGGAACTGGACATTACATCGCATACCTTATTTGAGTGGGCATTTCTCCCTTTCTCTCTTGACTCACAGTTGTTTTTGATAACTCCTGTGCCCATTAGACTCGTCGGAGGAAGCAGAGACCCATAGAAGATGCTTGCCTGAGATCACACAAGAATATGAAAGCCTTGGAACATAGGGGCTAAAGATTAGAATCTGGGTAGACTGCCCTTGGCTCTAGTTCTGGCCTCATCTCTTAAATTCCAGCTTCTTCAGGGATGAAACAGGGATCCTGAACATTCCTGCCCTGCTGGGTTCTTAGGGGTATAAAATGGCATAACACAGGTAGTATAGCATAGTTCTTGTATATAGTAAGAGCTCAGAGTGTGTTAGTTATTAAATATTAGCTATTTTCATTAAAGATTAGGACTGTCCTATTCATTTTTGCTCCTTCTCTCTTTGTATACATAAGGCACTCAAATATCACCTCATCTGGAATTGATATTAGGAGGACATTTGTTGACTGAATGAATGAGGCCATGAGAGGGGGCCGTGCATGTTGCTGGGCTCCACGCTCCTACCCAGTGTGTGGAGCTCTGGTGCACAGCCCTGGTGCAGTGTGGTCTGCAGGACTGGAGCCAGGCCAGCCTGAGAGTCCATCCTGTGTACTATCCTGAGTAGTTCCTGAGTTGCACATAAAATAGCTGTCCTAGTCAGGTCCCATGGCCTACTTCCCTGAGGCCCGAGACTTCTACTTCTCAGGGTTGTGGCTTTCTTGGAGAACACATGAGGCAAATTCCTCCTACCCTTTGGGCATAATGTGTGGTATTTATGATAACTAATATCGAACTTTATAATATGCAAAAGGTTTTCACTCTCACACATGAGCCCCCTGCAGCCCTGCGATTGTCAGGAGCAAAAATGGCTCACGCTGTAGATGCAGACACTGAGGCTCTGTAACTGGCTGTCTGATTGCCTGCAGCAGGAGGGGATGGGAGAGGGGCTTGCCCCTATCTTTTGCTTAAACTCTGATGGTGTTTCCACTGAATGAAGGCTTTTGGGATCAGTAGCTCTTAGAATGTGATCCCAGTGAAGTAAAGAACATAGAGCTTAGAGTCAAAATACCTTGATTTTGATTATAAGCCTGTTACAAGCTAGCAGCTCTTAAATGGCCACCTCTTTTCTAAATGTGCTTGCCCCCTTATCTTCCTGCCTCAGGTTTGTGCTGGGACTGATGGTGCTTTGGAAAGCCTGAGTGAGTAAGTAGGGAGAGGGGTGTTATCTCCATGGGCCACCTCTATCTCAGCAAGGCTGCAACCATAGAAGGTCCAGCTGTCTTATGGAATCACAGTGTAGACAGTTGAAAAGTACACTGCAAACCAGACATGCTAACTCATGCCTGTAATCATAGCACTCTGGGAGGCTGAGACAGGAGGATCACAGGTTTGAGCCCAGCCTGGGCAACTTGGAGACTTAGCAAGACTTTATCTCACAATAAAAAATTAAAAGGGCTGAGACGTAGGTCAGTATGAAGGCACTGGGTTTGATCCCAGTACCATCAAAGAAAAAAAAGAATGAAGGGGGGAAGAGAAAAGAAAGGGGAGGGGAGGGGAGAGAAGAGGGGAAAAAAATGAAGGAAAAAATAGCCCAGTTAGAAAACTGATGTTCCATAGATGAAGGCTTTTGGACCAGTAGTTCTCCAAACCCTGTAACACCTTCGGGAAGTTTAGCTATGGAGAGTAGGAGAGGAACAATGTGTAGTGCTCTCTAAAGACTTCATTTAATTCTACAGACTTCAGATGGTTAGATATCTATTACTAATCATAGTAATGATAATAGTTATTGGCATTAACAGAGTCTCCTCCAGGTTATTTCTTTTCATGAGTGTTCTCATTTGATCATTGGATAAATTATGTAAGGCAGGAAATATAAATATTATATACTTACTTTTCAAATGAAAACTTTGAGCCCTAGAGAGATTGAGTAACTTGAGATTATACATCTAATAAAAATAGAGCTCCAGACTTCAAATGAATGCTTATCATAAAGAAAGCAGAAAACATTAAATAAACATTTGTAAGTGAATGAATGAGTGAATGTTGAGTCCCCTTCTAGAGAAGTATGTTAACATTCTAATTGCTGGACATAATACCCAACACTCACAATTTAAATGAGGAACGATTTAATTTATCTTATGTTTTCAGTCTGCGATTGGTTGGCTCCTAGACAGAAACATGGCAGGAAGACATGTAGGAACAGAACTGCTCAGTTCATGGTGGCCAGAAAGCACAGCAGGGGAACAGTGCTACAGAGGCAGGGGAGAGGGACCAGATATGGACCCCCAAGCCGTGCCTCCATGACCCACATCCAGACACACTTACAAGTGTGCTCTCCCAATCCCTGGTGTGAACTCTGAAACCAGTCAAGTTGAAACTCCACTCAGACCACCACTAGGAGCCTCTAGAAAAGCATCTGGGCCAGTGGTTCAAATTGTAGTCTGAAGAGCTGGTGGGAGAGTCCACGGAGCCAGCTGGGAGCAGGGGCGGCCAAGTGAATGGCTGTGTCCCTCACCCCTGCTCTACAGCTTCAGTGTCTGCACACTGGGATATTGAAAACATCCAGCTAGTCTGTCACCTTCCACAGTGGGTCTCAAGTTCTGGAATGCATTAGAATCTCACTTGGAGAGTTGGTCTGGGCCGGGCACCAAGACTCTGGTTGTAAGCAAGTGCAGATGGTCGCCAGGCCACCTTTTGGGGTATAGTGGCCAACTTCTTAGAGCTGGGGAAGGTTAAGACCTAGGGAGAAGCAGGGAGTTACCCTTGGTCATGCAGTCATATAGGAGATGGTCCCCTGGAAGTCTGTGAGTGCCTCATCCGCTGCCCTTCCCCCGTACCACAACAGCAACCAAGCCAGAAAATAGATGACACAGCAGGGAATAACAAAGCAGTCTCCATAGCAATGCTTAGTGGTCGTGCTAATCTGAACCTTCAGCTGGAACTATGTGAAATGTCACTCGTTCCTCACAGGGGTAATGGGGAATGGGAAAGAGGAGGAGGAAAGCTGGCATGATTTTGTCATATGCCCCCCTGTATTGGGGGATTCTCCCAAATTTACTAATAGCTGGCATTGAGATAGACCAGGCCAAGGAGGGCTGAAAACCAGATTCTGGGCAGGACATAGGCCCAGCCCAGCAGCAGATGGTGAGAGGGGGAAGGGAACAAGTGTCCACTGAACATGTGTCATGTGATGGACTCTGTGCTGGGTACTTTATGTATTTAGAAGAACAAAGACAAGGTGTAGATCGTTGTCCTCCCTAGCAGGAAGGAAGCTAAGGCTTAGGTATACACAGCAGGTGACAGGGCGGTATCAAACTGAAGCCTGTCTGGTTCCTAGCTGCCGAGCAGCAGCAACTGTTTCCACATTCTCTGGCCCACTAAGTAAGGACTTGAGCTACAGTCTCCCCAGCTGGCTCTTCCTTGTCTCAGGAGGGAGAGGGTCAGTCTACAGGCAGGCAGACGAGTGCTTATTCAGCAAGCTGGGACGAGCTAGGCCAGGATGGGTCTGCCAGCACAGGGGGCTGAGCGGATCCTAGAGCCAGAGGTGGAGTCCAGTCACCACTATCTCTGGGGTCTCCCTTCCCCCACAACTGAGCCAGCAGGTACCCCACAAAATGCCTTCACACACACACACACACACACACACACACACACACACACGTGTCACACATTCACACACGAACAGCGGCTCTTTTGAATCAGTGGTCTCTGCACATGAGCCACCCAGCTGTTTGATCTGGCTTCTCCTCAGGGGAATGAGCCCCTCTGGGGGCAAATGGCAGCTATCATTCCTAAAACAAATATTTGTTAAGCACTTATTATATACCTCTAACTTTTCTAAGTGCTGGGATACAACAGTTGAATAAAATGAAATTTTTTGCTCTAAGAACTTTTCATTCTAGCAAGGAGACAGACAAAAATTTATGTCGGGGTGTTACATGGTAGGAAGGAAAATAAAGCAGTGTGAGAGGATGAAAGAAGATAGAATGGGTGATCAAGGATGAACCCTCTGAGATGGGGACATTTGAACAAAGATCTAAATGAAGGAGGAAGAGCCATGTGTTTATCTGGGGAGAAGAGTTCTAGGCAGAGGGAGCAGCCAAGGCCAAGGCTAAGGCTGGGACAAGATTGGCCAGTGGGAGGGAGAGCAAAGAGAACAGTGTAGCTGGAGGTGAGTGGGTGGGTATGGACTGGCCTTGGGCCTCATGAAGGAGCCAGGACCAGAGAGCATAGGACAGCATAGGCTGATGTCAGAGCTTTGGATTTTCTCCTGAACTACCATGCAACTGACTGATTTCCAGTCTGGAGACACCTTTGCCTGGCCTCAGTCTTAGAGCACCAGCCCTCCGTCTGGGAGAGGGTATGTCCCTTAGGTCTGAACCCACAGGAGGTTGGGCAGTCTCAACTGAAGACACACACTCTTGTGTGAGTAAGATCTGTGGGGACTCAGCAGGCCTCCCTGCCTTCAACTGTGTTTTTCTTCCCAAGGTCAGAGCTTCACATTTCTGGATAACCTCCCACTTCCCAGGAGTTAGTTGTCCCCAAGAGAGTCTGGCATCAGGGTCTGCAGCATTTCTCCTGCACACAAAGCATCTTCTGGGAATGCCCTTCTCCTACGGACCTCTGCCCTAGGAGAGGAGACTGTGCCTGTAATCCTGGCCACTCAGCAGGATCAGGGAAGAACTGGACCAGTGGTATAAGTATATAAAAATGGCAATTTTGCTTTCAGACGTTACTTAGTTTTGTTTTTTTCTGAAGTGGGGACATTCATGAAGAAAATTGATATTTCTTAACCTGTGTGATATGCATGTATCTTATCATGCACTTCATTCAAGAAAAAACAGAAGCTGTAATTTGGAGTGACAAAGGCACCAAATTAGACCCTGTGGAACCATCAGTACAGTGTTACCTTTTGAGCTGTCACTGCCCACCTGGTAGCTCTTACCATTTGTCATTCAGTTTCTTAGTTCTCAGGTTTATAATATCTTGGGCTCAGCAGAGGTTTCTATTTGGGGAATATACTTATGCATTCATGCCTAATAGATAACTTCCATCTTAAAATGGTCAAGACAGAGCTCTTGATTTTCTCCCCAAGCTTATTCCTCCCCCAGGCCTTCTCAACTTCATAAATAGAACTGCTGTCCACCCATTGCTCAGAGAAGCGGTCTCGATTCCCATCACTCACTTCTGCACAGTGCACCAGCAGGTCCCTAAAGCCCGACCTTGCAGCCCTGCTGCCAGCCTGCTCTGCGCCTGTGCTGTCCCGCGTGGTTGTCGGCAATGCCGTAGCTCCTGAGTCAGTCCTTTCATTTTGCCCTTGTCATCCAGCCTTTTTGTGTGTAAGTTAGACTTTATCATTTCCTGCCTAAAACTCCAGCAGCTTCTCAGCATATGCAAACAAGGCATAACTCTTCACCAAGCCCCATAAACCCTGCTTCTCCTTCACTCTCCCTACTCCCTGGGCTCCAGGCACAATGAGGCTGCCTCCTAACTGTACCTGGAACTGGCAAAACTTCCTTCTGGTCATTGTGTTTGCTGTATCCCTTGCCTGGCAAGCTCTTCCTCCAAGTGTTTGTGTGGCTGACTCCTCCTTGTCTTTCAGGCTGTGGCTTGGAGGCCACCATACTGGAGAGGACTCTCTAGCCTCCAGTTCCCATTTATATCTAGATGTCCCCAAGAGCCTCATGCACTCAGAGGTGAAACTTCTGGCAAGTGATTGGATTATGGAGGCTTATAGCTGATTTGTCATTAGAGCTGGGGTCTGGTTGGAAGAGGTAGGCCACAGGGGACGTAGCCTGGACAGGTTTATCTCCCTCCCCAGCTCCTCCTTGTCTCTGCTTCCTATCTGTCATGCCCTGAGCTGCTGTCCTCTGCCTTGCCCCTCTGCCATGCCATCCTGCTTTGGAGCCAAAATAAACCCCTCCAGCTTTAAGTTGCAGTTGTCAGGCATTTTGTCCCAGTGATAAAGAAAGTGAATGAGACACCACCCATCCTTCTGAGTCATATCATTCTGTTTAGTCTTCTTTATGACTTACTACTAGCTGCATTCTGTTGATTTGCAAGTCTGCTTGCTTGTTGTGTCCCTCGCTTGCGTATAAAACCCTTGAGGACAGTAACCTCATATCTTATTCATTGCTGTATTCCTTGCAACTAGAACTGTGCTTCAATATTATGGGCATGCTGTAATTATTTGTCCAGTTACTTATCAAACCTGGCAGGTGAAAAGATTAAGGGCAAAACTCAGAGGATTTTTTACAGCAAGTAAACCACTCAGTATGATATGGGTTGAGTGTACCTTATCTGATATACTTGGGACCAGAAGCATTTGGATTTCAGACTTTTTGGATTTTGGAGTATTTGCATATACGTAATGATATTCCTTGTGGATGGGACCTAAGTTTAAACACAAAATTCACATATGTTTCCTACTGTAATACAGCATAGCCTGAAGGTAATTTTACAGAATATTTTTAATGTGCCTGCATTTTAACGGTGATCCATCTCATGAGGTCTAGTGTGGGATTTTCTACTTGTGGCTTCATGTTCTCACAAAGTTTTGAATTTTGGAGTATATTGGATTTCAGGTTTTCAGATTAAGGATAATGACACATACATGTCATTATCCATGTGTCAAAACCTATAGAACATACCCCATCACAGGTGAACCCTAATGTAAACTGTACACACTGAGCAGTAATGACACATTAGTGTCAGTGCATCAGTGGGAACAAATGGACCACTCTGGCACTAGAATGGTGAGAGTGAGGGGCGCTGTGAACAGGAAGGGGTAGGGGAGTTGATGGGCACTGTTTGTACTTCCTGCTTTGTTTTCCTGTGAACCTAAAAGTTTTCTAAAAAAAAGTCTAAATATTTAAAAGGAAAAACATATATAGTAATGTAAATATCTATACTAGATAATAAATATACTGTAATTTTTATTGACATGAGGTTCAATAAAATTTTATTCTGCCTGGCCTCTAGGCTCACCTTTCCAGGGCACTTATATCCCTGCACTGTCACTGTGGGATGGGTGCTCAGCTCCCCACCCCTACCTAGCACTTGTGCTCTGTGGGGGCCTAGACAGTGTGTACTGAGTGGACTGAACTGAATTGTACCAGCAGCGAGCACACAGCAGATCCTCAGTGGCTGAAAAATTTAGGGGAAATCCTATCTCAGGTTTGTACCCTCCCTTCCCATGTGAACTCTGGTACCTTCATCTTCTGTGTGTGGATTCTTCTTACTCCTCCGTGACTGCTCTGATCCCCCAGCCTCCTCTCCTGCACACTGATGGAGCCCCAGACAGGCTCAGGGACAGCAATGTAGGGAGACCTTGGCAGTGACCAGGCTGCAGGAATGGCAGCCATCCAGCTGCTGCATCCATGCCCTATCCCTTGATAATGTCCCTCTGAGATCACTGTTTGTTAACAAGGTAATACTGAGTAGAGACAACTTGAAAGCTTCACCCAGGCTTCAAAGGCCAGCATTCAGGCCAGGCAGGGAGACGTAACAGAGCCAGTTATGCAGAAACAGTTCATGGTATATGTGGGCTGCCCATCCCACAGAGGCAGCAGACCTGAACTCCACAGCAGCTAATGTGACCTGGGGCTGTGCTAACAGAGGCAGGGCCTTTAGGATGTGTGCTTCTTGATGAGCTCATCATTTAGAGCCTCAGTCCGTTCTGGGCACCATACTTCTAGAAGGATGATGACAATCTGGGGCTGGCCAAGAGAAGGGGCCCAGGCTGACAGTAAGGCCAGGCTGTGCCACCAGGTCTTGAGAGGGAAGCTGTGTCATCACAATGCAGAAATCTGAGGACAGGAGAGGTGCCTGCATACACCTGAAGGGGTTAAAATCTGAAGGTCCACCTGGGTGCAGGTTCCTTTGGCAGCTCTAGCTGGTCCACAGCTTCGTGCTTGCTCCACTTTGCACACTATGCCAGTTTCTGGGCCTCTCCAGCCCCTCTGTCTTCATTGTAGCACATCATCAGAACACCTTTGTCCTAGGCTCCTGTGTTAAGTAAGATGGGTCATATGAAGCCCAGAGACTCATACACGATCACAGGAGGCCCCATGAGGGTTAATTTCCTTTCCTGTGCCTTCTCCCGGGGCAGCCAATATGCCCAGAAAACCAGCAGTTCTGACAGAACACAAAATTCAGATAGGCAGTCTGCAGGGAGGATTTCAGTTGTTTATAAAACAGGCCAACACGTTTCCACCTCGTAAGTTCTAAATCCGTCATCCCCAGCTCCCTAGATCTAAGAACAGTCACCCAGCGGAGCCAGCGTGCTGCAGCACACTCTTCCTGCAGGTGGCTGAGATGTGTCCGCTGCAGTCTCAGCACCTCTGGTCTCTGCTGGCGGAGTGCTTACCTCCGCCATTCCCTCTGGCTGTTTGGGAACCTCGTCCACACTCAGCATTTCCTTCCATGAAGAGTTGGTCCAAATGCCCTCCTTGCTGGGCTGCCCCGGCTGCTAGAGGAGATGCTCTGCTGTGACCCAGAAAGGGCAGTGTAGAGCAGCACAAGGGCAGTGGGACCTCTGGCGCCCTGGCATTGCCCTGCTGTGGGCCTTGCTTTCCTCTCCGGCAGAGAGATGTCAGAGAGCACTGGACAACCCCTGGAGCAGTGGGGATCCAGAAGAGGCTGTAGAGCAGGCCCCAGCCTTGTAGCATCAAACCCATCAGCTGAGCTCTTCTGCTCATCGCCTGAGCCAAGGCTGCAGCTTTGTCTGGCTGCAAGGCGCCAGCCAAGGAGCATTTCCTTCTGGTCCTCCACCTCCGCCTCCTGGACTCTGTCTTTTTTGCACCCCGCCATGCTCTCCCACACCACTCCAGCTCTCCAGGACTGGGACGACTTTTGATTTGTTTCATCCCAGCCTCTGTCCCCACCAGCAGGGGGCACCTGCTGCATGCCACCACAGGCTGCCATTCGTTACAGAGTTCTTTCTTACAGCAAACTGGGCTGATCCGTGGATTCTTCTCCCCACCTCTGTGGATTCTCTTTTGTTCCTTACTAGCCATACTTCATATATTTGTTTATTCACTCATATAATAGCATGTATGGAACACACATGTGTGCCGTGCTGGGATATAGACAGGGTTCACATTCTCAGGGAGCTTGTGTTTTGTCAGAAGGGCTAGATAAATCGGGCAAGGCATTCCAGGTAGCAGTAACAGCAAGTGCAAAGGTCCTGAAGTGAGTACTGTTTGAGGAACTGTAAAGGAGTCAGTGTCACTGTGGTGGTGTCAGCAGGGTGGAACATGATAGGATGTGCTGTCAGAAGAGAAGCTGGTGGAGAGTTCTGAACAGAGCAGTGCCATGTCCAACTTAGGTTTTAACAGGATCACTCAAGCTGCACGTAGGGGACCACAGGGTGGAGAGGTGGCAGAGAAAGCAGTTGCGAAGCTCTTACAAGGTTACCAGTGAGAGGCAGGCGATGGGGCTGGTGAGAAGCGGCCAGATCCTGCGGTGTTCTGAACATTGTCTCCCTAAATCCCTTCTTCCCAGGGACCGCATCTTTCCTTACCTGGTGGACAGCCTCAGTCTCCTTGCTGGCCTCCCACCTCCCTCTCTGTCCTCTCCCCTTGCTGAGGACGTCCATGGCTCTTGGTCTGCAGGGGTCCTTCAGCCAGCCTGTTCCTGGATAGCCTCCCCTGCATAGTCCATGCCACAGACCCGTCATCCCCAGAGGAATCCCTTCTTCCCACTGCTCCACTCCTGCCTCGAGGGCACTGTGGGCCCTGGGAAGTGATGAGGGGCTGATTACAAAAGGGCCAACACTGACAGTGCCTCTCGCCCAGCCAGACCCAGTGGGGCCATCAACCTCATGGCCATTTCCTCCCAGAGCTGTTCCTTTCCTGGGTCTTTGCGACCACTCTAGAGGTGTTCTGGCCACAGAGCAGGGGGTGAAGCCAGGCCTAGGATTGAGGTTAACAGCACCTGATCTGTGTGATGTGTGCTGCTCTTCAGTCAGATAAAAATATAACCCGCCTCAGGTCTTTCTGGGGACACTTCGTGTTCCCACCACCTATGACACCAAGTCTAGGCCCGTAGCTTGGTGCTCCAGGCCCTGTGTGGTCTGTCCCTCTGGGCCTCATCCCCCATTTTGCCTGACTTGCTGCCTGCTCCCTGGATTCACCCAGGCCGTTCCCATGGTCTTGCTCTTGCCTGCACTGAGTCCATTTATTTCACCAAGGTGCCACAAGTGGGCACTTTGTCCAGCTCAGCCCTGCATTGGACACAAGGCCCAGAGAAGGGAACAATTCCATCTGTGTCCTTAGAGCCCGAGGCCGCTAGGAAGACAGCCATGGGAAAAGACGATTACGGAACTGATGGCAGCTATGCCATGGTGGTTACTGTAGCACTGTTCGTCATCACATGAGATTGGGGTCCCCAGAGTATCCTTTAACATAGGAATGTTTTAGGAAAGCAGGGCTTGACCCTTCTATTAAATAACACACTCAAACCGGCACCCACCACATTCTTAGGGACTCTGTCACCACCTTCCATAGGGCTTAGAACTAGTGAAGGAGCCTGAGGTTTGGGGGCCCTCAGGTCTGGTCTTAACCAGACTGGGTGTGTGATCTCAGCTGAGCTATTTTACCTCCTTGCACCAAGCTACCTCATCTATAAAGTGGAAATGATAAACCTCTCAGGGCTGCTGTGGGAATTAAGATACCATTTCTGTGAAACTAAGAAGTACCATCCCAGGGTAGCAGCCCTCATCCTCGTGGGCAGGGATGGTGGCTGGAATTCCTGCTCTGACAGCTACATTGCCAGGAACAGCATGGAAGAAGGGCAAAGCAGGGGCAGAAGGCACATGCCATCTCTTCTTTAAGGAAGGGTCCTGTGGGCTGTTACAGAACGTCTGTTTGAACCTTGGTGGCCACACCCAGCTGTAGGAGAGGTGGGAAGCATCTTTGTTGTGTGGCTCAGGGGACAGTCAGGAGGTCCTGCCCACACATAGGTGTTTGTCCCTCCTAGGCGAGGCCCTCGTCAGAGATGCTGCCCACTCCCAAGCCCTGGGCTGCAGCCCCAGCACCAGAAGGTCCTGAGAGACCCAGGTTGCCAGGAAGCTCAGGCAGGTGCCCAAAGCCTGGATGGATTTGGGACTTGTGTCCAGTGCCAGAGACTGTGCCAGTGATAGGCTGCAGGGCTCTGAGGCCCGCAAATGTGACTGTGAGCTCCACCCCTTGTCAAAGCTATCCTGAGCCGCACAGGGACAGGGCCTTTGCTCCAAGGGGTAGGGAACCCCTTGGTAACTCTGGGGCTCCATACTGACTATGCCCTTGAGGCAGCAAAGCCGATCTCTGTCAACCAAGTAGGGTTTCACAGTATCCTACAGACCTGGAGGGGCCAGGCGCACTGTGAGAGCCATATGTAAAACCAGGGCCATCCTCCCACCCACCTACTTTGAAAACTGGATATTCCCAACTCCAGCTGGCTTGCGGAGAAGCTCACTGCAGCCACTCTCCTTCTTCTGCCTCCTGCCTGAGAACATCCTGCATGAAAGCCTTTTGCTGAGCCAGAGCAATTTCTGTCCTTACCGTGCCTGACACCGTGGCTCTGAGTTCTGTGTGTACGGCTGACATCCATTTGGAAATGTTTGAGGGGCGCACAACTTACATGCCCTGCTGTGTGTCTTCCTGCCAAGGGGACAGCCAGTCCCTCGCTTTCTGACCTTAGCTGCCTAGTAGTTGTCAACAGGGACGCCACGCTTCTTGTCATTCCACCCCTGGCCTCCCATTCACTGCTGCCCCTCCCTCGCCCCTTTGCCTTTGGCCACCGGTGTGGCTCCCTTGCTTTTTCCTCCCCTCCCAGTGGCCTGCTTCCCACATGGATGTGAGCTGTTACCAGGCATAGGGCACTGTGCTTCAGCATTAATCCTCTTGGAAAAGGTGAGGTGATGGGGGCCTAAGTGACTGCTGTGTGGTGAGGGGGGGCCCAGGACAGCCCAGCTTGGTCCACAGGAACATGCCAGGGGTTGGCACACCATGACTGGCTCTGACCTCTGGCCATTTCTGAATAATGCTGCAAGCTAGCAATTACTTTTAAAGGGCTGTAAAAAAGAAAATATGTGACAGAGACCTATTGTGCTCTTCAAACCTGAAATATTTCCTACCTGCCCTAGAATAAGTGTGGCAGAGCCTGATATCTAACATGCAGAGTGTAGCACATTCTGGATCCATGCTGCCTGAGATCTAGAACCATCTTTAAACTGTAGATCATCTACCAAATGTGGCCGCCTCACAGGGTTGTCGGAATTTATTCATATAAAGTACATAACCCTCCGTGAGCTTGCTTTGGTAGTATTAGGGAAGAGATTTCTGGGCCTTTGCCAGGCTTCTCCACCCAGTGGGCATGAAGGTCCTGGCCCCGGCCCCCAGTTGCCCCGGCCCTGAGCATGGCTCCCTTGGAGCGCATTCCCTTTGGCGGGAGGAGAGGGACCTGCCGGCTGCCTGTTTGCCATGTCCTGCTGGCAGGTCAGCTCTGCCTTCCTCCCACCCCCATCCCTGCTGTCAGTCAGCTGCACCACTCACCAGGGCCAGGCACAAAGCCCACACCAGGTGCCCAACTGGGCCCGAAGGTGCTTCTCTGCTCTCCTGCCCTGGCTCAAACGCTGGCCTGGCTGTGGGAGTCACGGCCTGGGGCACATCCTCTCTGTGTGTGGTTCCTCCTCTTGGGCCAAACATGCAGGCATCTTGTTTCCCCAAACCTGAGCTTTGGGCCAAGGAAAAGGAGCAGGCAGGGTAGTCCCTGGACCCAGCCAGCCACCCTCTCCTCACAGTGTGATCTGCAAAACAAATTTTTGGTAGGCAATTAGTTAACTGTAAAGATTTAAAAATTCAAATCATTGGAAAATCAGAAAGAATATTTTCTGATCTGGATAGAGATGAAGTTCCAACTCTGAAAAGCAGTGGGAGAAACTGAACATAAAAGATCAATTTTACTACATAGAAAGAATCATAAACAGATATGTATCAGAAGATATAAAACGAGGTTTTAAGTCAAACTGAAAAAAAATGCCAAATATGACAGAGAAAGAATTAATATCTTTAAAATAAAAATCTTTAAAACAGCAAAGCTCTTAATAGGTAACAACAGTAAATATTCACGCAGTACTTTGTGTCAGATACTGTTCTATGTATTTTACACACATTTACCTATTTAATCCACTCTGGTAAACAACACTATGAGAAAGATACTATTATCCCTATTCAACAAATGAAGACACCGAGGCATGGAGAGCTCATAGTGTTCACAGGGATATGGATAGTAAATGTTAGAATTGGGATTTGAACCCCAGTCATCTGGCTCTCCAGCCTGAGCTCATAAACTCTTTCATACTAATCAGGAAAAAGAATATGAAACACACAGTACACAAAAGAGGAAGTACAAATACTATCTGAGTAACACAAGAATTATCTTTCACATTTCAGTGCTAACGTACAAATTAAAACAACAAAGTATCATTTTCGCCTACAAATTAGAGAAGATCTTTAAGTATTATAATTATACTGGCAATGCAGGAGCAAGATTGCTGAAGTTGGATTCAGGTGGCTTTTCTGAAAAGTATGCTGGAAGTACTCAGAAGAGTACTCAGGAGTCTCAATAATGTCTATACCCTTTGACCAAGAATTCCCATTCTAAGAATCTAGTTTGAGAAAATAGAGTGGCAAAGATTCATACATAAAGATGTTCAAAGCAATTCTATACAAAATAATGAAAAATTAGAAACAACGTCAGTATCTGATAATAGGCAGGTTAAGTAAATTGTTTAATCTTCATAATGGGCAATTAGCCATTATAAATAAATTTGTATAACAAAAGGCACGATAAATAAAGTGAAGAGACACACCACAGACTCCTGGGAGAAGACACTTGCTATGCACATAACAAGGGGGAGAATTATATAAACAAAACACACAAAGAAAACTTACAAATCAATAAGAAAAGGGCAAACAACCCAAGAATAAGACAGGCAAAGAATGTAAATATGCAGTTCATAGACGATGTGGCCAGTAAACATAAAGCAGTGCTCCATCTGACTAATAGGGAAATGCAAGCTAATTAAATGTACGTATCAGAATAGCCAACATCTAAAGGCAAAGATACAAAAAAACAAATTCATATCCATTGCTGACAGAAGTATAAATGACTACAGCCGCTTTGGAGAGCTATTTGGCCATACAGAGTAAAATTAGCCTTGTGATTCCCATTTCACGGACGCTTCCAGGAATCATCATCCACACCCAAACACCTTTTTCTGCCAGGACACGTCTTCAAAGATGTTCATTGCAATACTGTTTACAATAGCAACCAGATTAGTATTGTTGTTGTATAACATTATTATATATAATATGACATTGTATTATACAGTAGCATTGATAACTATTATTAAAGAACTACCCATCCCAAGGGAATATGATTTTACATATTGAGGTGCTTGGCACAGTTAAAATGAATGGGCTAGATCTATAACTATCAGCTCAAATCAGATAAATTTCTAAAATGAGTATAAAGACCAAGTCACACAAAAGATACGTAGTTGAATGATACTATTTTCTTAAATCTTTAAAACAAACTAAAAATACTACATAGTATTTAAGGATATACATATAGAAAACTGTACAAGTACAAATAATATGCACCACTTTTCTAGTGGTTACTTCTGGAAAGGAGAGATGGATGGAAGGGCAAGAATGGGAGATGGATTTAAACTTAAGACTTTTTTTTAAAGGACGATGTTAATGAAGCAAATACAGAAAAATATCAGTGTTCTTAATTTAGGTGAAGATATGTGTCTTTCTCTTAAATTATTTTCAAGACCTTTCTATGTAATAAGCTATTTTAAAATTTCAAGCAAATTATTTTTAATTTACTTTTTTAATAATTTGCAATTTCATGGAGAAATGTTTGGTTATAATGTTAATGGACAAAAGCAAGACAAAAATATATACAAGGTAAAGGTTTTACAAGTTAAAGGTTTTAAAGAGATATACAAAATATTCACAGTAGTGAGCAAGATTCTGCTAGTCTCCTTTTCTTTATACTCATCCTCTTTTCTATTTTTTCTTTTTCTTGCCATAAGATGTATTATATTTATATCCAGAAGAAACTGTTCAGGCAACCACAGAAAAATCAAGGGAGCTTAGCCCCCAGGAGAGGGTCCAGGATCTGGGAAGGGGGTATAATAGGTGGAAGCATCCCAGGCTGAGGTGACCTGGGCTTGAATGCTGGCCTGGCCACTTTCTGGCTGCGTGATTCTGAATTTGTTCATTCCTTTATCTATCCAACAAATCGTTAGTGAGGAAAAAAAAATTGTTATTGAGTACCAGGCATTGTGATGGAGTCAGAGAGTGAACAACAAGACATACATGCTGCTTCCCTCAACACAGAGCATAGGCTACTGAGGAGGGAAGAGGTCATATATCCCAACAAAGTGTGTGATCTTCATGAGGAAAAAGAACAGGGGCCTGGCAAGAATACGTGGCCAGGGTACCTGGTGTCTGAGCAACATTTGGACTGGAGTAAAAAGTCTGAGGAGGTCTGGAACCCTTTAAAAGTTGGGACTTTTAGAGAAACAAAGGCCTTCCAGGGCATACTTGAGGAACTGAAAGAATCCAGGGTTTGAGGATGCAGTGAGAGAGAGACAGAGAGAGAGATTGTAGGGTGGGGAAATGCCTCCTTATATACCATGGAAAGTCATTGAAAGGTTGGTTTTAAGCAGGGAGGCAATGCATGATTAGATTTGCACTTGTCAGAGATCACTCTGAAGATCAAAGTGGATGGTGAGCAGCCTTGTTAATTATCTGGCTGTTGTTGTGGCCCAAGTAAGAGAAAACATTGGTCTGCATCAGAGTGGTGGTACTGCAGATGGAGAGACATGGAAGAGTTTTGAGATATTCCTGGAGGCAGGGTTCACAGGTCTTGGTGACGGAGTACATGTGGGGGTGACCAGGAGTGAAGGGCCAAGGAGGAAAGCAGGTTTGGAGCATAGACAGTTATGGGGTGGTGGGAATGGCAAATACTGGAACAGCAGCAGATGTGGGGACAGGAGGGGAGCAGTGGTGAGGTGGGGACAGTGCATGTACCTCCAAGTGCTGCTGAGCCCTGGTTTCTTCTTGCATGAACTGGGGTCTGTGATGGCACCTGCACCCCCAGGGTGAGTGTTTTTCATCCTGTTTCCCAAACCCACTCTACAGTATCTCCCTTTCCTTCACAGGTGGGGCATGTTACTCCTGGGGCTGGAACGAGCATGGCATGTGCGGGGATGGCACTGAAGCCAACGTCTGGGCTCCAAAACCTGTGCAGGTCCTGCAATCGGCACCAGGACTCCTTGTGGGCTGTGGGGCTGGCCACTCCCTGGCCCTCTGTCAGCTGCCAACCCAACCTGCTCTGAGCGAGGATCTCCATGTCTCATACCCTCCCTCAGGTGCCACTGAGGACACTGAATCTCAGGAAGCAACGGACAAAGAGAAACTGGAAGGAAAGACAAACTTCAACCGAAAGCCAACCCGACAGGTCCAGAAGTGAGGAACTATGATAGAGAACCTTTAATAAAGTGGCTTTTTCTACCAGAAATTTTCCCAGAGACTCACTTTTTTGGGTTGTGAGGTTGGCCAGAGCCAACAAACCAGAATCATGGGTGACTGCTTGCCCTCTGTCTAGCCTCAAGGAGACATCATTTCTACTCAGCAGGCGGAAACCAGGGATTAGGTCCCTGCTAAAGGACATGGAAAGCTAAAACTCCTGCAGGGAGGTTCCAGCCTCTCCTTGACTGGTGGAGACAGAAACCAGCCCTTGCCCCATGGTTGTTTCAGTTCAGCTGCCTTTGGTTTGCAAAGCAGAGGTTTCTAGGAGCCCCAAGCCTGCCCGTAGGTTTTATTCTCAGGACCCAGAGCATGCAGCTTGCCTGTTCGGGGATATTGAAGCAACTTGGAAAAGAGGGCAGGCAGGAAGGCCCTTGGTGAGTAGGGCCAAGAGAGAAGGCTGTGAAGTGGAGGTGTGAGGGAGTGAAATGACTAACTGGAGAAAAAGACAAGACTTCTGGGAAGAGACCCCTGGGACAAAGGAGTCTAGAACCAATGAAACTCTTTGGAGGACTTATGTCGTCTTCTAAGCCAGACAGGATGTGGGAGCCAGCCTGTGTGACTGTAACAGCCAAACAGGACAGTTTCAGAGTCTGGGTCTGTGATGGCTAGGCTGTAGTGACTTTAAGAAGTTACAGAATTCTCAGACATCCAAGCTGAAGGACCTTTAGTCTCTATCAGCCTAGTGGCTTTCTCCTGCATTCTGCAGAGCCATGGAGTCTACTGAGGATCAGTGGCCTTCTTGTGGACTGTGGGGAAAGGAGGCTCTGTAGACCAAGGGCCAGGTTGTCCAACTCCACTTTATTCAAAGCAGCGTCAGTTTTATCTGTATATTATATATTGGGCTTTCATTTGACAAGGGGTCCTTGAGAAAACTTTTCAAATTAATGATCTTTTCCAACATTTTCATTGTTCATGTGGGAAGGGACCATCTCAAGGGCATATAACTCATTCCTGCTCCAAGGTCATGACTGAAAGTGACCCAGCCTGCACCCTGAACTAGATAATGGAGGTAATGGTGGGATAGAGAGTAATCTTGGGGCTAGAAGGGAATTCAGCTTAGGAGAATATGGCTAAGGACAATCCTGAGCTCCCTAGGCCTGAACCTAAAGACCACTCCCAGCCATAGGCAGTGCATGGAGTCCTGGTCCCAATATTGCATCTTAGAAATGTGGTGGCCATGGCCAGCAAAGCCTGTGGTCCCCCAACTCCAAGAATCAACAGAAGCCAGTCCAGCCTCTGCACTCAGGTTTGGTCTTGCCAGAGTGACCAGACCCACAGAGATGGAACACTTGGATAGCCCAGAGACGGTCCATATTGGAGCAAACCCAAGGTTACTAGCTGCCATCCACTCTCCTACAGGCTGTGTTCTGCATCCAGCAGGCCAGAAAGCAATCCCATTGGGACAGTACTCAGGCCCATACCTTGTGGGCAGAAGTTTTGCTTACAAGGAATAGCACAATCTCTCCCTCAAGATTGTGGTGCTGAGCTCCCTCCTACCTCTTCCAGCACCTGCTGAAAGAAACCAAACCCCAAGTTGTCTGCTGCTGAATCCTAATACTTTTTCGAAGACCACATTACGAGTATCAGAAAGAATTGTCTTGGAGCTCTTTCCCAGCCTGAGAGAGATTCAGGTGATACACCAGCCCTAAGCCCTTTGATCTAGGACTTCATTCGCTTGGAACCGAATCAGATCCTTCTTGAAGCAGCAGAGCACAGATAGTCCACTTGTAGGGGAACAAATGACTCTGGGCCCTAGAGACACCACAGACCACTCCATCACCTCAGGTTCTTCCGTTCTGCCCTTCTTGACAGCAGCAACATCAGAAGGGCTTTCCTCAAGTCACTTCAGTGGCTGGTTCTGGTGAGTGAAAGCACTTGTCACCTGTTGAGTAAGGAGGTGTTGACAAGTGTCTCCTAGATTGTTTTCTGAATTATTTGATTGGTGTTGGGTCAGTCTCAGACTTTGTAAATGTCCCAGCCCGCATTCCTAATAGACCATGATCTCTTGGAGAGCGCAGGACCAAGATCTTGGTCAGTTCTTGAACCCTTCGTCAAAGATTAGTCCTGGTACAAGAGTGACCAGTAAAAGTAAATGAGTGAATTCCTCTGTATATCCACAGGGTCACCGTGAGGCGGACAGGTTAAATGAGTGGCCTCTGTGATACCCTCATTCTTACTCATCTTCTGTTTTGTCCCATTTACCAATATTTGAGAGCTATGCTGTGGATATTATAGCCATCTGACAGTCAATGGCACTGTTATTCGCCTGGTTAGCTAATGAGCCATAGAACCTAACTTGAAAAATTAATTTGTATGATCCCCTAAGTAAATTAACCTTTATATTTCTCCTGCATGAGAAGGAAGAAAGGGAACAGAAGAGATGAGCAGCTTTCACTGTGTGCTCATAGGCCTGGCCCCTAGAGTGACTGTGAAGGACCAGCACGTCCTGGATGCTGGTGTGATACTGCCCTCTTGCCTGCCACACTTACTCTGCCCTCCTGATCACAAGTACCCGCCGTGTCCTTCATACCCTCCACCCTTGGCCCAAAGGGATGAGGGGCATCTGAACAAGCTTAGATGAAATGGTGCTTCGGAGTCCAAGCCTGTGGCCCACACTAAAGCCTTCTCGCCATGCCTAAGGCATCCTCCACTTCTCAGCGAAGTGACTTAGTGATCAGCTGCAGTCGAGTTAGCAACTGAAGTTAGTGCATTACTGGAGGGAAGGTATTCCGGGGAAGGCGTTCCAGTGGTGGTGTTCCAGGGAGGGAAGGTTAGAGGGAAGGTGTTCCAGGTCCTAAGGCACAGATGTGTAACTGCCACAGGTTCAGAATTTCAGAGTGGCTGGAGCACAGATGGAGGTGGGCATGAGGAGAGAAGAGGTTAGGGAGGCTGGTGGCCTCCTTGCAAGCCAGCTGAGGGAGCTTACATTCCATTCTTAGGGTGAGTGGGTGCTTAATCGAGAGAAGGAGATGGGCCAGCTGTGTCGGGTGGGGAGGAAACTTGATGGATATGAAGTGGCTCCTTGTGTCATACCCAAGGTACTTCATGAAGGGCATGAAGCCAAGGCCTGAGGGACCCAGGACTTCGGACCAGCGACTCTAGTATTCTTGTCAGTTCTGCCTCTAGGGGTCAGCCCCCAGAAACCCTCAATTACTGTGAGGCAGCTTAACCTGAGCTCTGAAGTCTAAGAATACCTGAGTTAAAATCTTGACTTTATCATTCACTGGCTATGTGGCTTTGGGCCAGTTACAGTATTTTACCTCTCTGCACCTATTTTCTTTCCTCTAAAATGGGGCTATAGAATTATTGTGAGCTATCATGAGACAGTGTTTGTAAGATGCCCCCCACATAGTAGATGCTCACTATGTTAATTCCCTTTTCCTATTAGCTCCCATGTTTCTGAAAACCACGTGCCAGATGTCTTTGTGTTGTTCACCAGAGGCTCTTCTTTCCTGGTAGATCCCTGGGTGGCATAAACATTGTCCTCCCTGCAGCAGCTGAAGCTGCTTATCTTGTCCATCCTGAGACTTAGGAATGGTTGTTATAGCCTGGAAGCCACACGACTCCAGGCAGAGGCTCCACCAACCCCAATCCCTCGGTTTTTGGTCTTCATAGGACATCCCGAAGTCAAGGCAAATGCTTAGAGGGGATTAAAAACTGGTAGATGAAAATTCAGCACCCACCTTAAGCCTCCCACCCATCCATAGGATTGCTGGCTCGGGCCACTCAGAGAGGTATAAGGTAACTGAAATCAGAGGAAGATTGACACCCATTTGTTTGCAGCCCCAGGCAGATTGCTCCCCTCCCTGGGTCTCATTTCCTCATCTGTAAGATGACCTGCAGGAACTCTTTCTACCTAAACATTCCTGGGACATTTGATGGATAAGAAAAAGATTGACTCCTCCACTCTTCCCTCCACCAAAAGCAAGTGAACAGCCAGAGCAATTCAAGATTCCTAGGAGAGGACTCTACTCCTTCCAAGGTGCCTCCAGGCTGAGAGGAATATTCAGTGAGGTGTTCTGTCAGGCTGGGCCTGCAAGGGTGCAGCAGGCTGGTGCACCCAGAGCTGGGAGGTAGACCTCTGGCTCTGGCCCTGCCAGATTCAACAAAGGCCCTAGCAGGGAGGTGACCATGGTCCACATAGGGGGACTGGATACTCTGACATGGCCAGACCAAAGATTCATCAGAAATGTCCATGTCAGGTCTCTAGACATCCTGTGCCTTCTGAGAGCTGCCTCCCACCCCCAATCCAACAGGATACACAGCCCAAGGGACCATCATGCCCAACTAACCTGGAGGGGCCAGCCAGCTTCCACCTTGGGGCCTGGCTGTCCCCCATTTGGGATAGCAGGAGCAGTAGCCACGGCCAGGGCTTACCCTGGCCCAGCCACAGTAGACCACAAGCCCAGAAGAGAATCACGACACTGCTTGGAGGCAATAAAAACCCGAATCCATGCTTCATCTCAAAAGTCAGCTCTTTATTTCTGGGGCCAGGGCCCAGGGAGGGGAGATTGTTGAGCTAAAGCATCGTTGCTCTCTTTCCAGGAAATGTTGTGAGCTGCAGTGAAAGCTCGAGATGTTGCATTTTTTTCAACCCAAGCATGTGTTTTTCAAAAATATCATCCTATCTCCCCCCCCCAACTAATTTTAGAATCAGACCAAAGCCAAGCTACTGTCCTCTGTTTCTGTTGGGAAAATACTATATTTATTCGAGATGCAGAAGCGTGTCTCTGCAAACCTCCGATTGCTTCAGGAAAACAAATCTGCTTTAGACTATACAGAAACCATGATACAAAATTTATTTCATGCTTGAATCGCTTTGCATAACATTGGGCATGCAGTTTTTAACTCTGAAGTACTAAATTGCATACAGTGCCAGGTTGTACCTTGGTAAAAGTGGAGGAGGGTGCCCCTCCTGTGGTCCTGAACTTTTGGTGCTCTACATCCTGGTTTTAGAATAACACTTGGAAAATCCATACGGTGCTGATTATTTACTGTGAACAATTTGTTATGGAAGTTGGTTACACGGGATCTACACACTGGGAAGATGAGAGAACCGACCTAGACTAGCTGCTCCCGGGGTCTTGGGGAGATGTCCGCTGGGTCACAAACATGCCAGACAGAAGAAGGCGGCAGCGCGAGTTTCCACAATTCTACTTGGAGCCAAGTTCTCAGTTTACGTGTGAGAGATGAGCTATGAGGTTGAGGTCAATATGACCGATGACTGACCAGCATCCCTTTCCGAAACCTTTACTTTCCATTTTGTGTACAAACAGGGAAGCAATCCATTCCCCATCCCCGTCTTTCTCCCTGGCCCCCACTCCCAGAAATGTACAGGTTTCTACCGAACGCTGTTACAGTTGGGCTCCACCATTGTGTGTAAAAGTAAAGAGCTCCAAAAGAAAATATGGGACTTTTGCTTTTTCTTTCATTATTGTTGTGTAAGGTAATCATACAGTTGTAGGGCATTGGTGGATTTTGTTTGCTGGGTTTTCTGTTTAACTTCATGCAAGTCATGCTAAGGAACCCCTCCGCCCCCTCCCCAAATAAAATAAAATGAAATAAAATTCTTTTAAAAAATGAAAAGAAAGAAAAGAAATCCTCTACGGTCAGTTACCATTTGGCCGTAGGAAAAGCTACGTCCGTCCTAGTACAATGCCTGTGCCACTCGGACTCGTCCGGCAAACCTGCATGGCGTGAATTACTCTGTCCGAGGGTGAGGAGGGGCTGCAGGTCCACCCAGATGCTTAATAGCCACCAGTGTCCTCGGCCAAGCCGCCTGGTCAAGTCACTCTCACAGCCTCTGTCGGCATATACTTAGCAATGACAGGGCTTTCTTTGCAAAGATCTGTATGTAAAGAATACAATTAACACTTGAGCTTCTCTTCTTGGCTTTCCCATCCCGCTTGGTGCTTAGTTTTTAAGGAAGGAGGAGGAAAGACAGAACAGCCACATGCAGAGGCAGGCAGGTTCTTCTCCAGCTGGCTTGTTTCCCATGCAGTGAGCCAGCCTAGCAGCTGCTTTCTGCTCCTCTGGGGGACGGGTGGAGTCCCTACTTCTACTCTGCACATGGTCTCCAGCACCTGCCAGACTGATGGCTTGGAATCAGCCCGAGAAAAGCAAGTCCTCAGCGGCCGTCAGGACTCCGGAGAGGTGGAGCTGCGTGCACATAGGTGGGACCCTGTACCCTTGGCACTCCCAGGGACTCTGAGCACCTAAGTCAAGATGGGATGCGGCAATGGGTATCGCCTGTGGACAGGGATTGCTGCCGGGCTCTGGCCACTACAGGGAGATGGACTGCCTCTGTCCCATATTCCCTGGGCTTCCGGAAGCACAGTAAAGAGACTCTCCTGTCTGCTCTTCTAGGTCACACCAATTGATCCATCATTCAAGATGAAGGAGAAAGGCAACCATGAGACCTTTCTGGGGAGGGCACATCCACTGGGAAAGGTCTCTCTGCCCCTCTCTAGGGTGGCCCCTGCTCCTGGGCCTTCTAGTGTCCCCACCTGGGAAAAAGCCAATTGCAAAGGGGGAGCAGCAGGCCCATCCGTGGACGGTGCCAAGGATGGCAGCCCTCCCCAAGGCTGGCAGCCCTCTGCCATGCAGCACCATGCGGGGAGTGGTCCCAGGGATCTCCAGACAGAGCAGGAAGCAGGGGCCAGCCTAGATCAGGTGGGCACAACTAAGCACTAGTGACCCAAAGGACCTTTCCTTGTCTCTGTGTAGGCTGCCTTTCCTCTTCTAAGTTTGCCTTTGATTTTGAAGTCTATTTTCTCCTTGCATCTAGTTTAACCACTTCAAATACTGGAGCAGTTGACAGTGGCCACAGGCTACACCGGATGTTGCTCTCAAAACTCCAAGTACTTATCTGCTCCAGCCTGTGCCCTCTACCAGGAAGCATCCATGTGCGCATGTGAGGTGCTGCAGACATGCACAAGCTGCCCGGCCATCCGCTGCACCAAGAAAGGCTTGGCCCACCTTCCAGGCCTGGAGCCTTGTGCTGGGGTGCTCTGAACACCCCCAAGCCTCTCCCCAGCCCATGCTCAAGCTCTACTAGAAGCCTCTTTCCAGCAGGGTCAGCCTGAAGTTCTGACTACTATACAAGACCTCCCACAGAGGCCACCACTATTCTCAGCCCTCAACAACCGCAAGGGGGTGCTCACCACACTGGGGCAGTGGCCAGTGGACACTGGCCATCTAAGGTGCAGCACACATTCTCTTGCCCACCTTATCTTGGCAAGTTCTTTACCTGCCACTAGCCTGGCACACACCTTACCTCTGCAAGGACAGCAGCCTTGTCTCCAAACCCCGAAGCCTCCCCTCCCACTGGCCTGTGGGCTCTCTTTAAAGGATGCCTCTTCCATAACATGCATCACGGACCGCTAAGCTCACAGGTCCTGACCAAGCCAAGCCCATCCACCCCACTGCCCTCCTCAACCAAGGGAGAAGAGAGATCATGCTGCCTCTTGGACCTGCCCTCCCCCTGCTGGAGGAGCCTGCAAGAGGCTTCTCCTGCTTCCCTGGGTAACCCTTGCCTTGGGGTCATGTCCCGTAGCCTGTCAGCCTGCGCCAAGCCTCTTTCTACCACTTAGCTTGATGACAACCCACAGCTGCCTGGGCCTCAATTTTGCTCTGCCAGCCTGACATCCCACTGGGGACAAGGGACTCAGACCTCCAGGGGCCAACCCTGCGGGACTTCCTCCATTCTTGCCTCCCTTGGTGTGCCTGCCTGCCCCTCAGCGCCCCTCCCTCCCCACCCTCCCCACCCATCTGCAGGAGCGCGAGGCGGCCCGGCCGATGCACAGTACTCCAGCTTCCTCTACATACCCTTTCTCATTCCTCCACCAGGTGGGCACGCGTACTCCCCGGTTGATAAGAGGAAGCAGGGTCCGTATCTCTCGCGGGTGCCCGAGCGCGTAAAGGGCAGGCCCTCATCGGGAGTGAGGGCCTGGTCTATGTGGGGGCAGTCTTCGTTCGCCAGCGCGGCCTTCGCCACCTCCCCATTCAGTTTGGAATCTTCAAACATATAAGCAGAAGTTATTGAGACGCTGAAAACTGTTTAGCGAGCGGGGGGGACAGGCCGGAGGTGGGGCTTTGGCAAAGGGCAGCCCGTCCCGAGGTGGCAAAGTGGGCTGCCCACAGAGAAGGGTGCAAGGCTTGGGGTGAGGGGCTCAGCTCATTCCAGCAGCCTCCCAGCTGCCCACAATGCAGGGGGGGAGGGACTCCTGGGTTTGCTCAAAGTTTGCAAAAAGATGAGTCGGTGATGGGCCCAGCATGCGCACTGGGGGCTGGGCCCAAAGCCCAAGGCAGGGCCAATGAGACAGGATGGTGTGGATGCAGTCATGGGGAGAGGGCCAGACACAGAGCTCAGGGAGAGACAGACAGACACGCAGGAGTGCTCCAGTCCAGAGAGGACCTTTCAGGCCCCTCTGCAGCTGACCAGAGCCTGGCTGCCTCCATCAGCATCCAGCCAGTCACTTGTGCTTCCCCAGCCATATCCAGACCTCATCAGATCCACTTCACACCCCATTTGGATCCCATCTGATCACTTGATTCATGTGGGTGTCCCCATCCTGCAAAGTGATTGCTCAGCCTGCCCCCCAACTCTAGAAGGACTCATCTGGTCATTCTGGTGTCTCATTCCCGATGATCACATATGCTCTGTCCCCTCAAGGACCCAAACTTGTCACTATCTCTGTTCCCTATATAATCTAGGCCTGGTCATACTCTGTGCTCTGTCCCACAAGGATCTAATATGGTCACTCTGTAGCTCTGTCCTCCATTCAGTCTACACTTGGTCACACCCTCTGCTCTGTCCCACAAGGACCCAAACTAGTCACTCTGATTCCCCATCCTGTGTACTGAAAAGGCCTGGTCACACATTGCAATTCTGTCCCTGCAGGGACCTAATCTGACTATTCTATTCTGCCCCTGTAGGGACCCTATCTGACTATTCTATACCCAGTCTCCCCTATTATCCATGCACACTGATGTCACACACTTTACTCTGTCCCCTGCACAGACCAGCTCAGCCCCCTCTGTCTGCTCTGTCCCCACGCAGACCCACACCAGCACCAGTCCTTTTGGCTCCGCACACATACCAAGCCAGTATCTCCCCCAGTAGGCCTGGTCAGCTTACACAGCCACAACGGGGATGTAGGCATGAGGCTGCGACAGCGGGACATGGATGTGGGAGGGGTTCCCATTCCTGTCTCCTCTGTCAGTGTCCCCGGCAAAGCAGAGCAGATGGATGTGTAGAAGACAATAGCGGTTGATGGACTTGGGTGGGGAAAATTTGAGTCTTGGCCTCTGTGGTAGCCTGAGAAAGAATCTGGGAGGAAGTCTAGGGCTATCTCTGGTGGGGGGCAAAGTGTGGCCAGAGCAAGGAGCCCTGTGGCTCCTAATTCCAGGAGCAGAACCAGGGAGGCTTTGGGCTGGCAGAGGTGGCTCTGACTGGCTTTGCCCCCACTCCATCACTCTTGGGGACCAGGCCCCACGTTCTCTGCCCTCAAAGCAGGAGCTTCCTGTCCAGGGGAAAGCCAACTCAAACACTGCACGTAGGGTGAGCCTCAAGGGCAGGCCTGTTTGTAGAAGGAAACCAACATGGGCCACTGCACTGGGGGAGGCACTGCCCAAGATTAAAGAGGGCAAGCTGGAGACAGTTTCCACCTGCTCTGACACTCCCTTGATCCTGCTCACATCAGTAACTACACGCAGGAGTGATCCTTCCCCACGTGCACACACTCAGTGTGCACGTGGGTGGGATCACCACTCGTGTACATATTGTGTCACTACAAAGAGGCAGTCAGTCAAAAGAGAAATGGACCAATCAGGTTTATTCGTAAAGCAAATCCAAAAAAATCCCATCATAATTTTGGAACTTAAAAAAAAAGTCTCTCATACAAGATGGCAAAGCATTTCATGTACAGTGCGTTTCTTGACAAATCCCAGGGGCTTCACTCCCCACTTGCTCTGAAGCAGAAAGGCCAGTTACCAAGGAAACTCTTACACCATGTGACTGGGACTAGGGGCTGCCTAGTGCGAGGGGGGAGTCTGCCGGCACATGGGTGCTCTCAGACAGGCCGGAGGGGCCTCCTGCCCGGGCTTTCTGGGCTGGGAACAGCATGGTGGTGAAGGGGGTGAGGTGTGGCAGTCAGGACCATAGTACTCTGCATGATTTTTCCTCCCAGGGAAAACAGTGGGCCTCCCAGGAGCATCTGGTGTGGGAGGGGGGTGAGGACTTGCTATCTCTTTCTTGGCCATCGGCTGTCAGTAGAGGTGTCCACAGCCTGCAGTGCTTGTCCGGGGAAGGGGTCAAAGGTGGCTGCCCCTCTCTGCCTCTGCCTTCACAGATGTGCAGCCTGAAACCCCTCCTCTGGCTCTGTCCCCAAGCCCCCGCTGTCCCCAGGACTCTCACAACTTTAGAGAGCCCAAAATTGGGCTGGTTCTCCCTGAAGGTACAGGGGCAAGGGGCAGCCATTAGGGATGCCTGGCAGGGGGGTTCCCAGGACGCTCCTGGGCCTGCTTCTCCTCCCAGCCAACCTCTGAGGAGGGAGCTGTGATGGACTATGTTGGTTTATCTGCAACTGGGGATGATCTTAGAAACGGAGACACACACCACCACTCCAGTGGTAAAAACCAAGGAGGGGCCAACTGTCCAACCTGGGGAACTGGTGAAAAAAGCCACAGGTACAAGCTTACCCAATACCTCTGCCCTGTCCCCCATCCCCTGCCCTGGTCCCAGCCCTTGGATGAGATGGCAGCCAGGAGCCTCAGTTCCCACCCTCTTTCCCCAGGCCTCATTGAACCCACAGGCCTGTGATGATGGAATGACAACATGGGCAGCGTCTCAGATGGTTTCTAGGCTTTGAAATGGGCTGAGATGAGCGTTCACAAGAGGGTCATTTTTTTTTAAACTTTGGAGCAAGGAGAACCTAAGTGGCTGGGCCCTTAGCCGGCAGGCTGGCTTTTTGGCCCATCTCCAGGCACCGCCGATGTACTTACTGTTCACACCAGTGGCGGGCGCCAGGGGGCGCGCACAGGGCTGGGGTGGGGTGGGGGCTGCTGGGTATTTCCTTGGGTTTACCCCTTAGGGGTCTGCCCAGCTGGGGATTCAGGGGAAAATGTCCCAGGCTAAATGGGACGATCTGTGAGACACAATCACGAGAACCAGCACAAGTCATGCAAGAAAACGAGGAGAGAGAGAGAGAGACATGATTAGTGGAGAGAGAGAGAAAGAGAGAATGTGAACAACATGGAAAAGAACACCCATGCCTGGCCCTCGGAGTCAGCTCACTTCTCCACTGCGCCCCTCAGCCCACCAGGGACAACGAGGAACCTCTCAGGGTCCAAGCTGCCAACCCCACCTAGCGCTGGATCCTGCCTGCTTGCCTTCGCCCCCACCCCATCACCCTCCCTGCCCCATGGACTAGCACCACTCCCTGGGAAGCCACCACAGCCCAGCAGAGGACAGGTGGAGGGACAGGTATAGGGGACTTTGGGCTCTGCTGTTCAGGGAGAAACCCACCTGCAAAGATGACCCAGAGTGTGCAGTGGTGAGTCCTAGGGGCCTAGGGAGAGGCTTCTCTGGGCGCTTGCTGTTGCTCAGGGTGCAGGAAAGAAGCCTGGCCACTACCCCTCCCTCCTTGCCATACCCCCTGCTCACCTACGATGGGAGCCGGTATCCTTGGACATTGTACCACAAAGGATGACCCACATCAGAGGAGCAGATATGGACAAGACACACATGAGTAGACGTGACAGGACAGAGGGAGCGCTCTGAGCAGCCCCTTTTGGGGAGAGGGGAGGCTTCTCCTGGGCTTTCAGCTGCAGGCAGATCCTGCCCTCCTGGCTTCTCCCTCTGTGGCCCAACAGCCAGGTGAGAACTAGACCCTTGACACCTCCATGGTAAGACCCTCGAACACTGACATCACACCAGTCACACCCCAGAAGAGGAGACTGAGTCATCCCTGGGACAGACACACAGACTGAAGTTACAGGAGTAACCAAGAAAGGGAGGAGAAGGGAAGGAGCTGCTAGCAGCCTGGGAGGCCTGGAGGTGGGGGTGAGGAACCCTCAGGGTCCAGCATGCTGCACTTAGAAGTGGAACCGGAGAATCCCAGTTTGGGGGAGCCGCTTGACTGCCTTTGGGACAGGCCTTGGGGGCTGTATCTCACCTCAACAATTCCTGTAGGCTCTGGTCTCTATGAACCACAATACCTTCCTGGCCACTCTTGAAAACTCCCGACCCCAAACCCACCTAGGGCACAGGTACAAGTGGACAAGGAGGCAATGGAAAGGGAGGCCAATGCAGAGATGGGGAGGACACCCCCTTGTGGTGATGGATCTCCAGGTCTCACACACAGCTTGTGGAGGGAGGGGGGTTCTAGTGAGGGACAAGGCTCAGAGTGGGACTGGGGTGTCTGGGCCGAGCTGGGAGAGTGGTCTGAACACCAGGACAGCACCGAGACCATTAGGGGAAGTGACTACTTGGGGGGGGGGCAGGCATGGGAGTTGTGGGGGAGGGCTAGGTGTCCATGCTCCAGAGGGCAAGCTTGGGCATTCCCGATGCCTCCTTGGCCGTAATTCAAACCAGAGCTCTCTGGGTCCCTGAAACCTGGAGCCAGGGACGGGTAGCTCCCAGGGGGGCAGGCCCACTGAGGCTGAGGAGGGGTTGGGGAGCTCAGAGTACCTAGGTAGCTTCGGGCCTAACTGGTGTGCATGTCTGGACACAGAAAACTGTACTCCTGTGTGTGTGTGCTTGCACATGTGTGCATGTGCACACACGTGTGCCCTCTGCACATGGATAATATTGTAACTGCCTAGACACACAGAGGAATCTGTGCATATTTGGAGTGAACAGGCATCCTTGGTGGGCTGGCCTGAGGACCCCACATTCGGGACACCAATCCCGAAAGACACGGTGTTTGGGAGGATGTACTGGAAGGGCCATGGTGCGATGGTGATGCCGCTTGGGCAGGTGCTTTCCCAAAGCTTCCCCCAAAGCCCCAGGAGCTGTCCTTGCCCTGAAGGTGCCTCCTGAGATCAAATGGCTGCCTGATCCAAAGCAGGGCGTGCGCAGGAGTTTCCCAGTAACAATCATGACTTGGTCAAAAGACTTTCCCCCTCTGCGCCCTCCATCTCAGCCTCTGAGGTCCTGGTCCACCCCCTGGCCCGGCCCAGGACACCAGCCACATTCTCTCAGCTGCCTACAGGAATCCTGGAGAGGGAGGGTATGGGCAGGGCAGGGGGGCTGGAGGGTGTTCATGGGCAGAGAACTGGGCCTTGGGGCTACTGCTCTGGCTGGCACAGCTGTGGGATGGATCCAGAGCAGGACTGGGACGGGGTGGTGGGTCAGAGAGCATGGCAGCAGGGAAAGAAATCAATCATCCACTGGGGGAGGCCACCCAAACCCAGGGGAAACGTCTTCATCTGGGGCTGGGCTAGCCTGGGCACCTGCCAGACCTGGGCATGGAAACGTGTTTCCTAGACTAAATGGATCTAGTCTCTTATATACACCAACCTCATGCTCACCCAGGAACCCTTTCCTAGCTCAGTCCTGTCATTCTTCTCTGGGTCATGCATTTCTTTGAGATCCCTGTGTCCACAGAATAAGTTGATGGTATTCCATGGGTAGAGGTAGACTATGGGCTTTATATCTTCGGACCAGAGCCCCTTGATCAACTTTATGTGCTATGTGCAGATTCTCATAAAACTGAGATAGTCCCATAACGAACCACTAGCCATGGAATATTAGAATATATCCCACAGTGACTAGTATTGTTTTGTGGGCCCCTCCCCCCTCCCGGACCCCCAGTGAGTTCATGGGAAAGTGGATGAACACTGGCGAGATGTCTTGTATTGCTGCTGCAGTCCCTACCGCTGGACATGGGGACAACCCTCAGTGGGAGGTTGTTGCTGGTCGGTAGCGCTTTCATCTAAGCTGCCCGGGGTGGTGGCCCCTCTAGTCCTTTGCTCACCAGCCTCCTCCATCAGAAGGTCACTGGAAACTCCCACTGGACCATCAACCCAAACAGACATTGTGAAAGCCAGAGTCACTCCAACAGGTTCCTAAAGATAGTCGCTAAACTCTAGAGTGGTGGTAGAGGATGAGTTGGTTTGGCATGCTATGGGGAAGTAAGCTTGTCACAGCGGGCTGGGGCGTCTCCTAGGAAGGACCTGGAGCGAGGCAGCCGGCATCAGAGCAGGAATTCTACTCAGCTATGAAGTCAGGCTCTGCTGGGGCTGAGAATCCTTGCTCCTGCCTTTGCAGGGACCCTCCTGCCCGAATCCCATGCACCATTTCTGCCGTCTACACAGCCTGAAGGGAGTCGTGTTAAGGACCAAATCAGAAGCTGTCTGGCACCTCCAGTCACACCCGCCCCCACCCTGCTCCAACTGGCTCAGCAGCCTGAGTCAAGGGCTCAAGCTTGACTCCTGCCCACCTGAGCAGCGGCCCCCAGGCTCCTGCCAAGATAGTCCTCAGCAACCTCTCGGTGTGTGGTCTCTTCAGAACACCGTGAGACCAACCACATCAACCTTCTTACCCAGGGCCACCAGTGAGGTTCCTCTAGTAGGCTCTTGCCTTCTGAATGTGGCCACCCAGCATCTCCCTGGGCCCCCAGGCTCCACAGCTCGAGACTGAGTGCAGGGTCCGGGGTCGCCCACGGAACTAAGGAAGCAGTCTGATTGACTCTGGAATCATCGCTACGGGGGCGGAGGTGAAAGGTCAGATCGACATGCCTCTAAGAGGTTTCCTACCTGCTCTGTTAATTTCTAAAATTTCTTCCTGGGCCAGCGGACATGTGTCACTCTGAGTACTGTGGTGTGGAGAGTTTACGACAGATTTACAATAATTGGGAGATCCCAGCTGCGGTGGCCGTGGAATATGCTTCTTTTTTTTCTTTGGTAGTTTCTGCTTAGCCATGGCTAAGGAGTAGTACATCCCAAAATTGTTCACGATGACAGGCACGGGCATGGCGATGGTCAGCACGCCTGCCAGCGCGCACAGTGCCCCCACCAACATGCCGGACCATGTCTGCGGGTACATGTCTCCGTAGCCCAGTGTCGTCATGGTGACCACCGCCCACCAGAAGCCGATGGGGATGTTCTTAAAGTGCGTGTGCTCACTGGCGCTGGGGTCGTTGGGCTGTGCCCCTATCCTCTCGGCATAGTAGATCATGGTGGCAAAGATGAGCACGCCCAGGGCCAGGAAGATGATGAGCAGCAGGAATTCGTTGGTGCTGGCTCGGAGTGTGTGGCCCAGGACCCGCAGGCCCACAAAGTGGCGGGTCAGCTTGAAGATGCGAAGGATACGCACAAAGCGGACAACACGCAGGAAGCCCAGGACATCCTTGGCAGCCTTGGAGGACAGGCCACTTAGGCCCACCTCCAAGTAGAAGGGGAGGATGGCCACAAAGTCAATGATGTTGAGTGAGTTCTTGATGAACTCTACCTTGTTGGGGCAGAAGACGACACGCATGAGGAACTCGAAGGTGAACCAGACCACACAGACGCCCTCAATGTAGGTGAGGAAGGCCTCCGTCTCTGCTTCCCGGTAGTAGCGCACCTGAGTGCCATTCCGAACGTTCTCAATCTCCGTCTTGTTCACGATGGGGTTGAAGCGCTCATGGGTCTCCAGGCAGAAGGTGGTAATGGAGACCAAGATGAAGAAGAGGGATGCAAAGGCCACATACTGTGGGCAAGAAATACACAGTGTCAGAGGGGAGCCCCTCCCACCCCGAGTGGAGACACCAGTCAGAGGGTCAGACCAGGGGAAGATGCCTGTACAGAATCCCTTCCAGCACAACCCCAGCTGACATACCTCGCTTCCTTCCCTGGGGCTCGAGGGATGTGCTCTCCTCCCAGGCCTGGCTGGTAAAAAACCCTCCTCCTTTACCGTGTGTGCCTCCTTTCCCCACTGGCCAGCAGGGCCACCAGAGGAAAGGTGCCTGGGTCCATCAAATACCCTCACTGAACTGTTACCTGGCTGGGAAATAAACTATTATATAAAGCCACTGACATGTGGAGGTGATTGATTAAAGCATTTAGTTACCCTAGTAGTAAAGATGACTTAGTTTGCTGGAGGTGCAACTTGCAAAAATAAGAGGGGGCAGCCATGGCCCGCTGGAGGAGGCCGCCTCTTTCTTCTTTCCAGCTCTGATCTGTTCAGGTAGAAGACCGCCGAGGTCCTACCCTGCATCAGCTGCAGGAGGCACCCAGGCAGCCACCAGCAATTGCCTTCGTTTGCTTTGATGACCTTCCCCAACCCTGAGGGGAGTCCAAGGAGGCCCAGAACAGCCCTGTCTGAGTTGACCATGGCCATGAGATCGGGCACCCAACTTGGGAGGAATCTGAGAACCAAGAACTAGGTGGGCCTTCCAAACCACGTTCTGGGATGCAGGTAGGGAAAGGAAACAGGGAAGGACAATGTCAGCATTTCAGATCAATGGAACTGGAGCAGTCTTTAGAGATGATCTGGTCCAAACTACTGCATGCTACAGATGGGAAGAGGCCCAGAAACAGAAAGAGACCTGTCTAAGCTGCTAATTATGGTATATTTGTATCCTGTTGGTTTTAGAGCATTATATAATTTTAAAACCTTTCTCCTAGGCTACTCTCAAGTGTGATCCACATGCATCCTTCCATCCACCTATCTCTTTTTTCACTCATCCACCATCCTCTTCTTTCCTCCCTCCCTTCCATCCATTTATCCCCCCTTACTTCCATTCATGCACCCATCCACCCACTTATCCTTCCATCTTCTTTCCATCCGCTTCCCCTCCCTCCCTTCCTCCTGTGTGCTCATTCATAAACCTTCCTTCTTTCCTTTTGCTCCTTCTTCCCCTCCTCTCTGCTTGCCCTTCCACCTGTTATTCTTCTTCCCTCTCTTCTCTTTACCATCCCTTCTCCCTTCCCTCCCTCCTTTCCCTCCTTCCTTGATCTGCCCACCCGTCCATCCATCCACATATCCCTTGGTTCATTCATCCATTCTCTCTTCCTGGAACTCCTCACCAGCCACCAGGTTGTGCTCAGCACGGAGTGGAATCAGGCCTCTGTTCAGCTCTCAGGGAGCTCTGTGCCAGCTAAAGATGAAGGATGTATCCAGAGGCCAGCACAGTGCAGTAGACTGGCGACCCTCTCAGCCCTGTGAAGTAGGTAGGGTGGGGAAAAGGCGAGTGTGATTGTACACCCTTGAGAGGCAAGGCAGAGACTTAGGCCAGGTCTTCCAACCCCAGGAAGCTCTTCTCTCAGAGTCCAGATAGTTTAATCCTGGGGCGCCACAGAAGAAGACAAAGAAAGCAAAGTGGAGCAGCTGGAAGAGGCCACCCCTCGAACCCAAGCTCACCTAGATCCAGAGCTCTTTCCATTACCAGAATCACCAAAGCTTCTGCAGCTAAAACACCTTTCTCCATCTGCTGGATATTGGGCCCACGGTCCCTCTGGAATCCCCACCTTGGAGCCTGCATTCGCAGTCTGGACTCCCTGAGCAGGGGCTGTTCCCCCAGTCAGGAGCCTGCCCTGGCCTTTTTGTAAGTGGAGAGAAACAGGTCCCCTGGGATTATCTGAGGGACACCCAGAGGCCCAGCCCTGTGCACTCTGAGCTCCTGAGCCTGTCCCTCATGGCCCCAACAGCTAAGACAGCCTCCCAAACCCTCTCACATCCACCCTCTTCTGCGTCCTGACTCAACAGGGTCACTGCCATCAGAGCAGGTTTCAGGCTTCAGTCTCAGCCACACAGCTAGCAAAGAGAGCCGCGCATTGGAGTCCCGGCTGCCCGTGCTGCCTACAGAGAAAAGCTCAAACTCCTCAGCCCGACACATGAGGATCCTCGTGCCTGGCCTCACCTGACTTGCCAGGGTCTTCTCCCACCTGTACCCAAGTCCTGCCACATGCAACTCTGCTGTTTCTGACCGCAGAGTGGCTCCCCATCTTCATGGCTTTGTACCTGCCTTTCCTTCTCAGGCAGGGTGTTCCATCAGTCTCTAGCTGGGAAAATCCCATTCGTCCCTCAGTGCCCCGTTAATAGCCCCTCTTTTGGGGTGAAGCTCCCACTGGCATCTGTGGTCCTGGGAGGCAGCAAATAAAGGGACTCCCTGAGGAGTCTCCAGCCACCCTTGGGAGGCAGATTCACTGCCTCCCACTCAAGCTCTTGAGTGCTCATAGGAATATCCAGACGGGGCACTAATATCCCCAGAGCCCTGTAATTCCCAGTGCCCCTACAGGCCCTCGGGGCTCTCATCTCACTTCCTCCTCACAGTACAGATCCTGATGGGGAAGTTGAGGCCCAGAAGGAGGTCAGGTCTTGTACGATTCATGTAGAAAAATCTTTGGTTACTGGGGATCATGGAGCGTGGGCCCTATGAGTAGAGGGTGGGGAGCAACAGGCTTAGAGCAGACACTAAGATTCCATCTCCAGGAAGAGCTGGAAGGGGCAGAGGCGGGAGCTCTTGCCTGCCTGGTCACCTGCCTTCCTGGCCTCTGCTGCTGCAAGGCCTGGTCATCTTCTGTCCCAGGCAGAGCCCCAGTGACATCCTGACCCAAGCAGACCCCTAGAGGACTGTGAAGGAAGCTTCCCTTGGTTTGTTCAGACCCCAAAGTTGCCCTATGCCCAGAGACCAGTAGGAAGGCGATCAAGGGCACAGCCAAAGCAAGAGCAGCCGAGCTCCCAGGGTCCTCTGTTCATGTCTAGGCCTGGCTGAGTGAAGAAAGGAGAGAGAAAGATCAACCAAAGCTTGAGGACCTATTCTGTGTCTTTAATCATTGCACCAACGTGGCGGGACAAGTGGCCATATCCCCACTATGTCAAGAAGTAAAGCCAGGAACCGAGAGGTCCAGGGACTAAGCCAAGGTTTAAAGCTAATGATGAAACTGAGATGTGGACCCAAGTTAACTGAGCTCTAGAACCTGAGCTATGTTACCACCAAGCCACCAAAGCTCTTGGGGCAGAAACCACAGCCCTCCCCACTGGACAGATGGCCCCAGATTGTGTCTGGATGGCTGCATCTTGGAGCTCGGCACCCACAGCCCAGGCTCCCTAAGAGCAGGTTATGCCAATGCCACGACAGTGAGGGAGGGGGCACCCGGATCCACAGGAGGGAGCCTGGCCACCCCTGAATTGTTCTCAGGCCCTAGTGGCCAGGCTTTGCTGGCACCTGGGATGGAAGCATCCCTGAGTAGGAATCAGTGAGGAAAGCAGCCTCAGCTGGTCTAGCCTGCATTCCCACTTGGTCACCCCTGCAGACCCACTGGGAGAGACAGTCTCTACTTGTTCAGGGAGCTCGGCCAGAAGGCGGGGGCAAGAGCATGGGTGGGGAGCCCTGGGGTCAGCCGACTTCTGCAGGAGGGAAGCCCTGCTTGTCGGGCCCAGAACAGTAAGCCTTGGAGCAGCTTTGCAGCAACCCTGTTCCTGTCATCCCCAGGGGAAGGGGAAGGGGAAGGGGATGCACCCGTCCTGAGCTGCCTGCCTCTCATTCCCCAGTCACCAAGAGACCACAGACACAGCAATGCAAACACACAATCCAGAATACACACTCCCTGCTCCTAAGCACAGGCAGAGAGAACACAGGCGCACAAACCATCCACAGAGAACACAGCAGTCCTTGTAGAGCTTGCCGAGACCATCGCGCATGCCAGCCGGAGACACGCAGGTGCTGTACTGAGAGGTGTGCTCATGTGCACATGCACGCACACCTCTCGCGTGTATACATTTGGAGGCCCCGGTGCTGCGGCAGAGGCACCATGTGGCTGACTGCACAGACCCAGGTGCTGCTGCACCCCCTGTCACCCTCGCCCCCCAGGGCAGTGACTGATCAGTGCCTCACCTCCCACAACACGGGCCGCTCCAGCCCGCTCTGCCTCTGCTGCCTCCCTGATGCCCTCAGCCTGCCCGGATCTCCTGCCAGGTCTGGTCTCCTTTCTCCAGCCACTCCCTCCAGCAGCTGAGCCCCACCACACCCAGGACACAGGCCAGCTGTGCAGTCAGTCCCTCCTGGGATGCTACTGAGGTTAGAGACACAAAGGGGGCTGTGCCAGGCAGCCCAGGGGCAACTGACGCCCCACCTGGCTAGCTCAGGGGCTGCCCCGCAAAATATCAAGACCATGCACGCGAGGTCACCTGACAATGCAGCATAAACCCAAGCAGGTAGTTTCTGGCTCTTTTTATTTTTTCCTTTCCAGAACCAAATCACAAACCATGAGAGACCCACCAATTGTGTTCTAGAAAGTGGTAGCCATGGCAACAGAGCAAGGCATCCCATTTCTATGGTAACTAGGCTGGTGAGGCTGTTGGCTATAAAGCCAGACAAACCTACTAACGATCTGTTGACTTAAGGAGATGTTTTATAAATCACCAAGTTATTTATATCGCAACCCCACTGCTGAAACCATAAATCAGAAAGACAATTTACTATCTGTTAAAATGACCAATATGTGGTATGACTTTCATTTATGAATTTTTTATGCCAGTCATCATTTAAAAATTGTGCTTGCCTTTCAGAGCTGCTCAGAGGTTTGCCATGGGGATGTGTGTTCTTGCAGTTCAGTGTTTCAGGAGCAAGGTGCTGCGTGTAACGTGGTGCAGGGACTGACTTTCTGGTCTGGCCGCTTACTTGCTGTGTGACCTCGGCAAGTCACTTCCACTCTCTGAGCCTGTGTGTCATCACAGTAAAAGTGAGGGTTGGACTTGATCCCTTCTGATTCTGAAGCAAACCAAGGTTGCAGACAGTGGGGGCCTAGGATGGCTCATCAGGGGAGCCCTGGCTGAGGTCCAGGCCCCAGGTCCCTAGAGGCTGCGGGTCAGTTTTTCTGCCTAATTAAATCTGCCCAGTGGGGGTGTGCAGTATTTGAGTTAATCCATGTGGAGTCAGTGATGCAGAGCAGACGGGATGGCCAATTGTCCTAAATAAATTGTCAGTTGAGTTGGGTTTGGAAACTGAATTAGACTTGTCTGGGCTGGGCGTGCCCACAGTGGGCCAGGCCGGCCAGGGTGGTGAGGAGGGAGAGGTGGGGCTCTTCGAGGTGCAGTCCATTTGGTCCTACCTAGTGCGTTCACCATTAAGCCCAGGCCCAAGAGCCCAAGCCTCTCTCCTGCTCCTGACCCTCCCCTGCTGTGTCTGCTTGGGAGCAGTGTGTTGGGGGAGTTCCCTGCTGTGCCTCGGTGGTGTGAGCACTGTGAATGTGTGCAAAGAGTGGGCCCTGGCAGCCTGTTCAGGAAGTGTGGATGCCAAGGAGGGCACCAACAAGGCTGTGTGCAAATGTGGGGCTGGGGTGTGCCAGGGTGAAGGCCTGTCCCCATCCATGTCTGTGCCTTAACTCCAAGCGAGTTTCATTTACGTGGTCGCCCTGTGTGGTATTATGTGATCTGTGGTGGTTAGAGAAGTAGGGGAGGTGGTGCGTGTGAGGTGTGTGGATATGAGAGTATCTACTGAATGATGTGTGTGTACCTGTGTGGAGACATGTATGGGGTGAGGTATGTGGGGGCTGTGTATGATTTGTGGTATGTGAGTGTGTGCATATGTGTATGGGGCTGTGTACAGGTGTTGTACCTGTGTGTGTGCATGTATGCCTATGTGTGGCTTGTGGAGTGCATGTGTATGTGAGCTATGTATGGGGTACATACACATGAATGGGAACAAGTATGGTTTATAGTGTGTGTGTATCCCTTTGCGCATGTATGGACACATGTGTGGTTAGTGTTACATATGTGTGTGGGGCATGTGTACATACGGGCTATGTATGAGGTGTGGGTGTATCGTGTATGCATATATAGGGGCATGTTTGGTATGTACATGAGGCTATGTATGGGGTGTAGTTCTGCATGTATGCATATGCAGTACATAGATATAACCATGAATGGGGTACACATATACAGGCCATTTGCTAGGGAGATCAGCGTCTATCTGGGCACACTGGACACATGTTTTCTGAGCCTACATGAAGCCCAAAGTCCTGACCCTCTTCCATACCAGAGATGTCCACTCATACATAGCCGAGGAAAAAGAGGACAGACAGGACGGGGGGGGGGAGTGGAGACAAGACCCCTGAGCTGGCCCAGGAGAAAGGAACAAGGTGCTCAGAGTTCCCAGGCCTCCCACACTGATACTCCCAGTCCTGGGCCCATCCTGGCCGTGAGGCCATGACCAGGAAAGGCAGCAGCCAGACCTCAGGGGGCTCAGACACAGAGGCAGAGAGGCAGTGGCCCAGCTCCCTGACTTCGTTCTCATGATGCTAGACTTAGGTCACATCTGAAAGGGTCACCCTGACAGCTGGGATTGAAAACCCTGAGGTGGCAGAGGTACTGGTGGTGCTTTCCCCAAGATGCACACTTTTGTCATGTTTTAGACATCGAAACTAACATGCATAAATCCTTAGAACGCTGTTTCTTTCTATACCCTCAATGTGCTCATGGCACTGAACTAATGGCATGTCCCAAGTTGATGCTGTCCTAGATGGGTAGACTCAGGACCATGAGATAGAGGAGGGTGCCAAGGTTTCTATAAAAGAGCCGCTGCCTGGGGCAGATGGAGAGGCAGAGGCACAGGGACAGACAGGACCGGCCCAAGGCTGCAGGGCTCGCAGGATGACCAGCAACAGGCACCATGTTCTCCTGAAGCACTCAGCCCCAGTGAGGTGGTTTTGTCAGGGTGGCCTCGGAGCCTTTGCCCAGTGTCCTCCCCACCCTCCAGACCTCCTGGGTCCCCGGGTGTCACTCGCCTTAGATCCCAGGTCAAAAGCAGCAGTGTTCCTTCTGTCAAAGGAATGAATGGTGCTGGGGCAGAAATGACAGAACCCTTAAGTCAAACCATCCCGAGCTTTAAAGGGCTGGCTCAACTGTTGACCTTGTACAAGTCCCTGGCTCTTTCTGAGCCTTCGTTCCTTGCCTCCCAGGGAGCTGTGATGATGAAATGAAACAGAGGGGTGCGGGGGGGGGGATCCAATCCCTTTGTCACTTGGCATGAGTCTGCCACGGCACACCCTCCACTGGCCCATGTCCTGGGCCTCCCTGCCCAGCCCCACACTTGCCTCTTACCCTCACGCCATGTGAACCACTGAGCTGGGATCCCCGGAAGACTGAGGCTTGAAATACTGCCACTGTCCTTCGGAGAGCCGCCCCTGGTTCATGCTCAGCCCACAGAGTGTGAGTGAGGCTGAAGCCACCTGCTGCCCAGCCCAGCCGAGTGGCACAGTGACCGGGTCTGTCCAGTGAGGCAGCGCTGGCCCCAGCCTGCCAGGGAAGCACAGCCCCAGGGATCCAGTGGGATGGGGCAAGGAGAAGTCCCCAGATTTGGACAAGAAGAGTGGGTGGGAGCCAAATCCAGCCCCCCAAGAAGGGTGGACAGAGAGCTGGGAAGGCAGGAGTCAGGTGAGGAGGCAGGAAGGGCAGAAGCCATGGGATGGGTAGCAGCGGAGTGCAGGGGGAGAGTGAGCTGGGTTGGGGGAGACACAAGTGCGCAACCCTCGCCCCGCACCTCAAGACGTGGGCTCAGAAGTTACAGGTGGGGAGCAGAAATGTACCTTTAATTTATGCCCCAGGTGGATCCGATGTCAGTAGCCCCATCTGAGCATTTGGGGTCCATGAGGCCAGAGGAGACCCACGTACCTGGCGGCTCTGATGCATGGGAACCCATGAGGTGCTGGGAGCAGGCAGCACTGACCAGCAGAAGCCTGGGCCCTGCTCCTCAATACCAGCTCCGCCGCTTATATCTGACTGCAGGCTGGTCACCTCCAGGACATTCAGTCCTGTCACTCTCAAAATGCGGACAATAACAACACATCCCAGGAAGTAAGTTGGAATTGAGAAGTGTGAAAGAAATGGCCAGAAGCCTGGGCCTGCACAGATCCAGGGAGGAATTCGGGGTCGGTAGAAGCCCCAAGATGGCCCGTTCCCTGCCTGCTGCATGGCAGGAGTGGGCCTTGGGTTTCCTCCACAGCAGCCCTGGCACAGCATTTAGGGTTTTGTTTCCCCAAATTACTCGGAGACAGAGGGGAGGGCGGGACAAGCGGCAGCAGCGACGGCTACAGAGGAATGTGTTTTAGCCTATGTTTTTCCCCTAATTTGTTCTGCTCCTGCTAACAGCGGACCAGGCAGGTGACAGCGCTGTGAGAGCTGATGGCGCTGTCCTCATGGCTGTCGCCTATGTCCAAGACCCAGCACTGCGGCGTCCAGTCTGTGAGGGCTGCCTCTGCAGAGGGACGGAGACTCACGCCCAGGGAAGCAGCGCGTCTGCGTGAGCCCCTGTGGGGCGCTGAGAGGGCACGAGGCTCAGGAAGAAAGGACACCCAAGGTTGCAGGTGAGTGGGGGCAACTCTGGTGACAAGATGAAGGGTGGCAGCAGCATCAAAGGCCTCACGCAAGCCCTGCTTCTGGTGCTTCCCATCCACATCAGTGCCACCGGCACATGGTTCCAACCTCGGCCAGCCCGGCAGGCGTGGTGGGCTCAGGGGCCTCAGCCTCCAGTGTTCCTCTGGAGCACAGACAGTGGAACCAGGAGCAGGCAGGGGCTCCTGGCACCCTTCAGGAACATCTCAGACTCAGAGACACCCCGGGACCCCAAGTGGGAAACCCCTTCTGGTTGTCTCCAGGCGTTGCTGTCTGCTTTGTCAGTCAGTGATGAGTCACACAGCCCTTCGTGTTTCCTCTTTTGCACTGACTGCTAGGGGGCTCAGCTAAATCTGATGCCCGATTCTGAGTTAATTCTTTACCTGAGTTTGAGGTATAGCTATTTCTTCTCTTCATTATACTACTCTTTTTTCTGTTTACTTTTAAGGGTGCGGTTGTAGGTATGTCTTCTGTACTGCAAACTTTTTGTTTTTAGGTAGTCACAGATTAGAATAAGAAATATGTAAAAAAAAAAAAAAAAAAGAAAAGAAAGAAAGAAATACGTAAACAAGACCCCCAGACCAGGAGGTAAGACAAAACTTCACACATGGCATAAAGGCAGCAGGGTGAGTGATGCTCTGTGCAGTGAGCCTGAGACAGATGCTGCTGCTCACTGCCAATGAGGGAGCATTACGACACCGCTCTGTCTTAGGTACCTGTGGCAGACACACACGCATTTATTTCTAGTTTAAGTCAACCTCCACCCTTTCTCCTAGTTTCACCTTCTGGGTCACCAGAACACACATGTTCCTCTTCCTCCTGGTGTCCTAGTGACAGCACTGTCCACTCTTAGGACATCCGGGAGCACCCTGCGCCAGCCCTCCGAGGGGCAGGCTGCCTGGCTTCCCCTCCCTCCTCTCTCGGCCTCTGCCCTGGAGGCTGCAGAGCTGCTTATGCTGACTGCTCACTGCAGTCACCAAGGGCCGCACACTCACCCTTTGTAATTCTTGCAGCCACCTTGGTCAAAGGAGCATTTCGCTTTGTCAGGCCTCACTGTCTTCTGCTCTAAGGTAACCACCTACGAGAGGCCAAGCGCCTTGCAAACGTGATCTTGCTTATCTCAAAAAACCTCTCTGAGGGAGGCACTGTTATCTCCATTTTTCGGATAAGAACCTGAGGTCGGGAGTGGCTAAGACACATGAAAAACTACCACACACAGTTTGCAAGTGGCGGGCAGGATTTGAAATCGGATCTCTCTGACTCTAAAACCACCATGTTCCTTCATCTTATCTCTTTCACATCCAGGTAGCCTTGGGAGGAAGGTGTTAATCTCCTATGATGACCACGGACACAGCCTTCTTTAGTTAACACACTGAATCTTGTATGAATGCCACACACACACACACACACACACACACACACACACACACACACACTCCAACTGTACCAGCAGCAGGACCATCTTGATTGCCCCCACTTGGTAGATGAAAAAACTGAGGCTCTGGGCTCCATGAAGGAGCTAGGAACGGGGCCCATCAGGGATCCACTAGGGAATTTCCCCCAGTGCCCACTTGTATGTTTGGATCTCAACAAGGACATGCAATGTGTGTGTCCACCCAGGTGTTTGGGGGAAGGGAAGAAAAAGATGGCCCTAAGATGGGCAGGTTAGGGAGGGCAGGGGACAACAGCCCAGGAGGGACCATGGCTGACTGCCCACCTGCCAAACCTCCAACAAATATTTATGCCTTCTCCCAGGTCTGTGCAGGGCCAATTCTGCTGGGAGGGGGACTAATGCTCGTCAAGTAGCCGTATGACAAGTATGTACCTATGTGCGGTGACAAGAGTTCTGAGGTGACCACACAAGGAACATGACAGGCCTCTAACGAGCCTTGGAGTTATAGTGGCTTCTAAGAGGCAGTGACAACTGTATAGAGGTTGGAGGGACAGGTGGACACAAGGTGCAGGAGGAGCGAGTGGCAGAGAGAGCAGGGCCAATTCTCTGTTCTCGTGTTCCCAGAGCAGCAGCCACTTGACACCACCGATGACTTGTCCTTTCTGTCCACTTCCCAGGACCCCAAGGCCTCTCGGTTTTCCTCCTGCCTCACTGGCTGCTCCTTATCGGTGGCCTCTGCCAACCTCTGTTCCCCAGCTTGTAGCCATTAGGATGCCCCCGACTCTTCTCCAACTATGCTCACTCTTGAGTGATTGATTCAGTGCCACAACCGAAACTCCATCACCACTCAGGTGCACCCCGACAGTGTCTCTGGGCTCAGCGCTGCCCTCGACCTCAGGATTCCTGTGTCCTCTGCCCTGACATCTCCCGGGGGAGTCCAGCAGCTGGCTCAGACTCCACACATAAGCCAGGCTCCTGAACATCCTCCACTGCAGCCTTCTCCACCTGGTGAGGCAGCATCTCCACCTTCCAGGACATCTTGCCAAAAGTCACCCTTGACACCTTTGATTTGGTCACACTGCATTTAATCTGCAAGGAAATCCATGTGGTTCTGCTTGAAACTAAATCCAGACTCTAACCCTAACACCTACACCCGCCCGGCTACCACCCATGTCCTCGCCATTGTCCTTCCCCCACTAGGTCATGTCATTGTCCTTTAGTTGGTCTCCTGGTTTCCAGCCTTCCTGGTGCTCTGGACACTTGTCATCACAACAGCCAGATGATCCTTTAAAAACATGCATCCAGGATCATTTCTGTGCTTGCTCTGGGCCTCCGTCGCCCTGCTGACCTCCTCTCCCTCCACCCCTTTCTGCTCCACCCAGCCACAACCACATCCTCAGACGTGTTCCTCAAATGTGCAGGACATGCGCCTGCCCTGGGGTCTGGCACCCTTCCCTGGCACCCTCATGGCCCTTCCGTCACTTACCACTCATGAGACCCCTCTGACCACCCTGGTTAAAACCACAACCAGCACCCCCAGTAATCTGATTGTCCTCACTCTATTTTCTCCCCAGTGTGGATCAACTTCTGAAATAGTTGCTTTCCCACCTTCACTGAGGTACAATTTACACACAATAACATTCACCCACTTCGAGTGTCTAGTTAGATGAGTGTTAGTGATTCACACTGTGTTTTCATGTTCAGTGTTTGTCTCGCTTCTTCTTCCTGAGTGTGAGGTTTTTGAGGTGGCTGACATTGGGGACTTGCCCTGGCTCTACCCGAAGGTGTCCCAAACGGTCCCACTGTGGAAGGGATGTCCCTTCCCACAACCAAGCATGAACACAACTCTTCATCGATGCGAAGAAGGCCACAGGCACATGTCCTAGTTCCTGTGCCTCAATCCTATGTCCAAAATGAACACACAGGGTTTTTTGTTACACACACTTTCTCACTTCCTCCTTGGAAGTGAGTCACCCCTCTGGAGCACCCTTTCCTCTGTCTATGCAGCCAGCACACACACTGGTTCACTGATGTTGCATCCATGTCTACACTGGCGATGTACATAATCGCTGGTTTCAGATGCTGGCCACACTCACAGCACATCTATAGCTAAACTAAGAAAAGATCACCTCTGTCCATAAATCTGTGACTAACCTGGCCATGGACACGATTTCTAATTCAGCTACATTCTCATCAGCAATAGGCATGCTTAGTCTCCACAGAGATCGTTTGTTAGGCAGACAGTGGGCACTGTGACTGGGAGCACACCCGTGTCTACACAGTTAATGGGTGTAATCGACAGCAGACTCATGTCTACACTGGCAGCAGGCACAATCTCTCTCATCTCCTGGCAGTGGGCACCATAAGTGAAAGAAGACTCAGACCCCCATCAGTCATGAATGCGCATGCCACACACCATGGAGTGTGGACACGGAGCGTGGACACGGAGCGTGGACACGGGGTCATGCAGGGCTCCTTTCCAGAGAGGAGGAGACATCCCTCCCATCCCTGAGTGCTGGCCAGCTGACGGTGCTCACAGTGCAGCCCAACAGCCCAAACCCTGCTTATGGGGTGGAACTGGCAATGGAAGGCGGACTTCAGACCCAACGCGGGCGCTGGAGTGTGGAATCTGGAATCTGGGACAGCATGGCGAGGAGATGAGACCATGTCTATTCCCAGTGTCTTGAGATCACTCAAGGTGAGGAGAGACTCGGGCTGTGTGACTCCCCATGCCACCCGCTCCCCCTACCCCCAACACATACACACCCAGGCTGGCCCAGCCAGCCAGGCTTAAAATAGCACCAGGAAATGTCACTTTCTTTTTGGGGAGGTGTGATGGGAGGAGATGGCCAGGGCAGTTTTAGCAGCCGGTTTATTCAAAGGTTGGGAACAGTGACAGTACCTCCAAATCCAGAGGGTGTTTTGTCCCCAGACTGGACCCAAGTCCCTTCCCCAGCACATGGAAGCCTGCCCTGTGCCAGACCAGAGGCTCCAAAGTACACAGTGGCTCAGCCAGGGGTATGTCAGAAGCCACACTATCCTGTGTCTGCAAGGTTGGGACCAGAGCTGAGACCTGAGTGGGCTCCAGGCCCCAGCGTCCTGTTTCCAGCTCGGGGGCTATGGTTTGCCCTGGCACAGCCACTGTGCCAGGCTGGGTCAAAGTAGAGCCCGGGAATGCGGCACTGACTGGCTGTTCACTGGCCTAGAACAGACAAGCAAGAGGTGGGCTCTTCCCGAGAGAAGAAAGCTCCAAGGACATCTGACCATCCATTGATGCAGCTTCCATCCATTCAATCATGAAATATTTACGGAGCACCTATTATGCACAGGCACCGCTTCCCACAACCACTCAAGCAATAACGGCTTTAAATAACGCCTCCAGCACGGAGCTAGGTACCCAGCAGGTACTCAGTGGTGCCGATGACAGCGTTTCCCGGAGACAGACCGCCCTGAGCACTCTCACCTGCTCCATCTCACTCAGCCATATCCCAGCTCTGAGGTCCATGCCTGGTCACCTTCCCAGTTTTACAAAGCAGAAAACTGAGGCTTAGAGAGGTTAAGTAGCTGCCCAGAGTCGGACAGCAGGGAAGAGACAGAGTTAGAATCTGAAACCCACTTTTATTTTCTGGCTCCAGAACACAGGCTCTCAACCACTCTTTTAGGTGCCCCCAGCAAACATTTATTGAATGCGTGAGTAAATGGACGAAGAGGTTCTGTGCTGATGCAAGTTTCTGTCCGTATGTGCAAGGCCACCGCAGCGCATGAGTGTGGTACACATGTGTGTGCAGATATCTGTGTATTTGCATGTGCAGCTTTTTAAGGGTAAGGCTTTCCCTTGTTGTCTTGGGCCTGTGTGTGCTGGAGCTATACTTAGCTGCAGCCGTGACTGTAATGAGCAGTTAGCTGTGCACCAGGCACTCGCTGGGACCTGGTTTCCCAGGGAGATCGCCGGGGCCAGTGTATGTGTGTGGGGGTGCCGTTCAGTGCTGGGGAGTGCGGGAGCAGGGCTCTGGGAGGGAGCCTGGAGCTCCAAGCACTGTACCTTGTGCAAATGGAGAGACAGCCTTAGCTGCAGCTGGAAGAATGAATGTGTGCCAGGTCCACAGCACTGAAGCCAAGCTCAGCTACTGCCCACCATGCCGGTGGTCCCTTTCCAGGAGACTAAAACTGAGGCCTTGGAGCTCCTGGCTAGCCACTGGGGGTGACAAAAAAGCAGCAGAAAGGCCAAGCACAAGGGTGCAGGCCTGTAATCCTAGCTACCTGGGAGATGGAGGCAGGAGGAGCCTTGCAAACTCAAGGCCAGACTGAGCAACTTAGGGGCACCCTGTCTCAAAAAAACAAAACAACAGTCAGGGGCTGGGAATGTGGCTCAGTGTGCAGGCCCTGGGTTCAATCCTTAGTACTGAAAAAAAATAAGCAGCAAGTATAACAAGCAAGCTGAGGTCTTCCAGGACCCCGGGAAGGCCTTCTCCTCAGTGCCACCTCCTGTCCAGCAGGATTACTTGGCTGCCTTGAGCATCCCTGCCTGGGTCTCTGGTCACGAGGGCAGGGACCTAAGGAGGATGAGCACCTCTCTCCCCCAGAACGGAGTGGAACCACTGGGTGCTCAGTGTGGCCTGGGGCGCAGAGGCCAGCCGCTGCTGCCTGTCTGCCGCCCACAGCTTCACGGAGAGCCCAGTCTGGAAGCCCCAGACTCCCCCTCCACCCTGTCTTCCGCCCTCAGTCCTCAGCTTCCAAGTCCCATCCTCTAGGACATTTTCATGTTAACAGGAGCCCAGACTTCCTCTCCCTGCTTGAAGGCAAGCAGCAGAAATATAACCATCTTCCCACCCATCCAGTTTTCACCCATCCATTCAGCTACCCACTCAGCTTTGTATCCTTCCATCCACTCATCCGCATGCATCCATGTATCCACCTTCTCGTCCATTCTTTATCCACTCATCTACCCATCCAACCATGTCATTCTTGACCAGGAACTACAGCATGCTAAGGCAGAAAGAACACTGGCACCCATTTACCTTCTTAATGTGCACAAAAAGACCTGGGGTCTCATCTTCCTACTATTTATTAACAAGATGATCTTAGTCCAATAAATCACCTCTCTGGGCCATTTTTCCTTCATCGATAAAATGGGTACAACTTTTAATTCTTCCACCTCACAGGGCTTTTGGGAGGCACACTGTGTCAGCAAAAATTTGTTTACTTCCTTTTATGTAATGGGCACTGCCATTGCCTGCGCTACTCCTGGTATGTCAGAGGTCATGATTGAGTCCATGAAGCATATAACCCCAGGAGGTCAGTGGAGCAAGGGCCTGAAATCAGATGGGAAAAGCTCTCTGGGTGTGCAAAGAATGGAGCAGGCTCTTCCAGGAGTGGGAATCAGGAAAGGCTGACCCCCAGGAAACCAGCCTCCAAGGATGCTGTTTCAGATGCAGTGGGGGGAGGAGGGCATCCTGGGCATAGGAAGCAGAATGTGCAAAGGCAGGCAGGGGAGCCTGAGTGTGCTGGGAAAGGCTGAGGAGCCTGGCAGCCAGGGGCAAGGGTCTACAAAAGCAGGATGTGTGGATTCCGTTCCAAGCATTGTCCAATGGGCTCCGGAGAGGGCTGGGACCTCCAAAGCTGCGACCAGCGGGAGTAGACCCCATGATTCCTAATTCTGAGGCCTGCACTTACATCCCCAGACTGCCAGACAGAGAAAAAAATATCTGCTGGTAACAGCCAGGTCCCAGGAGATACAATTCCTGCAGCAGCCCATATGGGGAGCCAGCACCTGGCATTTCTGACCTTTGTGCCATTAAATATATCACTGGTGACAGTGGTTCATGGCCCTGAGGCTGAGGAGCCACCAGATGAGGCTTCCATGGCCTCCTTCTCTGTCTCTAGGGCTCAGCTAGGGCCTCACTAGACCCTGGGGTATCTTCACCAAGGACCACGTGACAGTGGCGATCCAGGCAGCCAGATCCTGCTCAGGAATGGGCTCCTGGAGCCAGGCACCATGCAGGGGAGACGCACCCTGCTGTGAAGCGCACAGTGCCACCCCATCTTGCACATGAAGAGACCTAGTGCAGTCAGATGTCACCTGGCCAGTTCCCCACTGAAGCGGATGGGAGACCGCAGCCCAGCCTGACCAGGTCCAAAGGCCCATGCTGTCCCCTCTGCCCTGCTCTCTCCCTGCTCTCCCCCTGTGCTTGACACTGTGGTCTCTTCTCTGATACAGAACTGCGTTTTCTCCCTCAAATCATCTTTCTGCTTCTGGCCTTACTGGATTCTCCAACCTCTCTGAGAGGTGGGTGTCACCATCACGTCCACTTTGCGGTTAGGGAATGAAGGCCCAGAAATGCAGGTATGTGGGGGCCGAGTCAGGACTGCCTGTGGCGACACAGGGGAAGCCCACAACACAGGGCTGATCCCCGGGAGATGACTGCCACTAGAGCCCAGCCCATAGATCTCCCCTCTGGGCTCTGGCTGGCTCCAGGTGGTCCAGCAGGTGACCATGTTCCACACAGCTGCTCAGAGAGCCCATGAGGTTGCACATAAAAAATTAATCTCTAAGTGCTGAGATGTGGCCCTGGTGGGTAGCTGTGGTCTGAGGTATGTCCACCACCCTGTGGTGGTGACAAGGCCCAAGGGAGCCGCTCAACCACCCGACTGGGCAAAGTCCCCAGTGAACCTCCATGTAGGCCTGAGCCCCAGCAATCTCCCCAGCTATGTCAACCCCCGTGGTAGACATCAGCTTCCGGTTCTCAGAGCACCCAAGGAGAGACAAGACGGCATCTGTAGAATACCCCACAGCAATGGGCAGAGGCGATTGAACCCGGGCTTTGTGCTGAGCTATGTCCCCACCCCTTATTTTTACTTTGAGACAGGGTCTCACTAAGTTGCCCACGCTGGGCTTGAACTTGCAATCCTCCATGATGATGAGGCAGGGGCTCCTCCATGGGGCCCAGCCCGCACAAGTGTGTATGGCTGCAGGTGGGCCGCTGAGGGCACCACCACTGTGAGCCCAGGTGTGCCCTGGGCTGCCCGCACCAGTGGCCTGTGGGAACTGGCCCAGCAAGGCCAGAGCCTACAGTGGCTCTGAGGGCTACTCCCATTGCTCCTGGATCCTGACATGCGCTCACTGTACCTCCCTCCCCTCCCTCCCTGCTGTTCTGGTCAGGACTGCCACGTCCAGCACTCCTAGTTCCTTCCTTCCACTGTGGACCCCACCGCACCCATCAGCACGACACATCCCACAGCCTAGGGAGCCACTCTTTCTTCGCCTCTTCCTCATGCTGGCTATAAAGGCTCCAGGGCAGGGACTGGCAACTGTTTCATTCCTGGCTCTAGTGCCACCTTCTAGGACAGCACCTACCACACAGTAGGTACTGCCACATAGTAGGTGCTCATAAACATCCGTTGGATGAATGAATGAGTGAGTGCTAATAGCAGCCCTGGCAGTGACACTAGTCATGGACTAGCTTTTTTTTTTTTTTTTTTTTTTTTGTGGTACCGGGTGTTGAACCCAGGGTCACTGAGCTACAGCCAACCTTGATTTATGTATTTTTTATTTTGAGACAGGATCTTGCTAGGTTGCCCTCATGAGACTTGAACTTGAGATCCTCCTGCTTCAGCCTCCCTACAGGCATGCACTACCATCCTGGCTCAAACTAGCTATCTGTGCACACAGGGGTCTAAGAGAAGAGTCGTCTTTTCTTGTGCTGCCATGGGGAAGGACAGGGAGAGGGCACACTGCGAGAGCCAGGCTGGCAGGCCACCGGAAGGTAGGGCTAGGGCAGAAGGGGCATCTGAGGCCCTGCACAACCTTGAGAAACCTTCATTTGGCTGCCACAGCCCAGGCATGGCTGCATCTGAGCCTGGGCACTGCGAGGCTGGCTGTGGAGCCCTGTGCTCAGCTGTCTGGGGCTGCCCCAGCTAATATTAGTCTGCCCCACCCAGCCTGGCGTCGGCCTGGCGGGGTAGCCCAGCCACAGAGGGGCACTGCTCCTGGGACCAACGGGAGCCCCCACCCAGGGCCCCACCTCTGGGTTCTGCCTGGCCCTGGCTGCTGCTGCTCCCCTTAAGCATCCTGAGCCAGGCCGCAGGGCCCCTGCCACTAGTCCTACCATGCCGGCCCACTCCCCAACATCTCAGGTTCCTGTGCCTGGCCCCTGGCCAGAGTCTGATGTCAGCGGCCCTCCCTCCTCTCACCCAGCAGGCGGAAGTCTGTCATCCCTCTCTCTCAGGGAACATGGGAAGAGCAAGAAAGACTGCCCCATTACAGCAGACGGGGAGACTGAGGCACAGGGGTGGGGTGCAAACTGCCTGTGATACCCAGGGCATTTCTGGCAGAATCCAAAGAGACTCTAGGCCTGTCTCCCAGGAGATCTGGCTCCTCTCTGGAAGAGGGAGCCCCAGGGGCCAGGGTCGGGGAGATCATCCCAGAAGGTGCAAGGAGGGCCAGGAGCTGGAAGAGGAGGCAGGTGGGGAACAGGTGAGGACTTAGATATTCTAGGGCCAAGAGCTACTGAAAAGGGGACGATGGAACCCACAATAATTAAGCACTTATTATGTTCTGGGTTCTGGGCTAAGTGCTTAACACATTTAATCCTCCCAACTTCCCTGAGTCAGGTGCTATTAATATCCTTCTCTTGAGGCCCAGATGGGTTAGGGAACTTGTCCAAGGTCACACAGCTGGAATGTGGTGGTGCCGGGACTCTGAAGGCCTCCTGGCTTAAAAGGCCCTGCTCTCACGAGAGAAAAGAGCTCTGGGTCACACGCCAAGGTCAGGTGGCCAGCAAGCAGTGAGAGGCGATGGGAGGCGTGAAGCCCACACACCTTTTTACGGAATGCATGACTGAGGCTCAAAGCAGGGCATTTGGGACAAAAGACAGCCTAGGTCTTCAAGAGGAAGAGTCTGTTTTGAAAGGCAGTGACTAGTACCCAGAACTTCTCACAAACATGCTGACAGAGGAAAGAGGACAATAAGAGGGGACAGGGACGAGGAGGGAGACACAGAGGTCAGAAAAGTCCGGGCTGGTCTTCAGCAGAGAGTCCCGGAGTGGTCAGACTTGGAGGTTAGCCTGTGCCAAGGACGGCTTGGGAAACTGTGCATACTGGTTTTGGAAAACAGTGCCTTGGCCTCTGAGCTCTGGTTGTAGGTGGCGAGGCTGATGGAGCATGAAGCAAGAGTTTGGAGATCTGGAGGGGCCAGGATGTAAAGACCTTCAGTGGCAGGTGAGACCCTGCCCTGACTGCAGCATCACAGAGGTCCTAGCACTGCCCCACCATTCCCTGGCTCTGGGGAGAGAGGGAGAGATCGGGTTCCCAGGTGAGGTCGTGAGGGAGGGGATTGCCAGGGAGGGGCTGAAGGCCTACACTAGGATCTGACCTCAGTCTTGAACCTCACCCTACTTTGTCATTTTTCCAATCAATATTTGTGTAGCACCCCTTTCTGCTGGGCCCTGCTCTACGCTCTGGGGGAGATCAGAAGCCAGAGTGAGACAGGTGGATGGTTGACTTGGCCTGACCCTAGATGCCCTGCGCAGAAGGGGCTGGGGAGGGGCAGTCCAGCCTCAGCAATAATCCAGGGGCAAGAAGATGAATATGGTGGCTTCAGTCAGGGAGGTAGCAGCGGTGGCGATGGGACACAGCCTGAGGATGACCGGATGTGCTGGTGTGTGGGAGCAAGAGCCCAGAATGGTCCCCAAGGCTTTGGATCTGTGCAGCTAGATAGAGGCTGTGGCCATTTACTGAGACGAGGCCTCAATCCTGGGTCCTGTCACTCTGCCACCAACAATTCAGCCACAAGGAAAATCAGAATCCTCCCCACAGCTCTGCTGACCCGCAAGCACCCATCCAGCTCACTCTGCATCCTGACGCCGCACCTCAGCCAGGAGCCACGGCCCGCGCCAGCACTTCTCAGACCTGATGTGCGTGAATCATCTGGGATCTTGTTAAAATGCACATTCTGAGTCAGAAGGTTTGGGCTGACCCGAAACGCTTTGTTTCTAACAAGCCCCACTAACGAGGCCGCTGATCAGAGGGCCACACGCAGAGTGGCAGAAGCCCACACGCTGCAGGCCCATGGGAGCAAGTCTCTATCACCAGCATCAGCATTCCTGGGACTGCACAGAGCTGGGAGTCAAACACTCCCAGGATACCAAGAGTCTGGACTTTGTGAAGTATCCAAGGGAGTTCCAAGAGTCCACTATAGGCGAGAGTCCTCTGGCAACTGCTCCCACAGCCCCCGGAGCAGCCAATGTCAACACCCTTGCCCCAGTCCTGGTGCCATCCAGCACAGCGCCCATCCCCGGGGCCCTCTCCATGGTGCCCCTGCAGCCTGGCCCAGGAGCTGAACTTCTGCAGCTCACTGAGGGCTGGCAGCCAGGAAAACGGCTTATAGAAGAGGTACTGGGCCAGGGCAAGCACACCCGAAAAAGGCGGTACCCTAGGTCTATGCCTGCCAGAGGGCTGGGGAGACCATCAGGCAGGGGTGTGATTACTATGCCTTGAATGAATGAATGGGCACGGCTGAGGAAGGCTGAATGAATGGAGGAGAAGCTCTTCAGGCTTCTGAACTTTCTTCTAGGCCCGGGTGGTGAACTTACGTCATGCATGCCGCAGTGGGCTGTCTGTTACCACTGAAAGCTCTAAAAAGTTCGCCATCACTGCCCAAGACCCACCTGTGCACTGCCTGTGAAATGCAGTATTAGCAAGAGAACCTTGTAAGGTCTTCCTAGCCAGAACATTCATCCTTGATACTGGATCACCTTCCATATCCGATCAGGTTTCTCCACCATCCCCAGGTGACATCTGACCACCTTGGCCTGGCTTCAGGAAGAACCCTGGCAGGTTGCTTTGGCCAGAATGCCTCTTATTCCTGCTGGATTCTGGTGGTAATTTTCCATCTACTGACCCCTCCCCTGGGCTCCTACCCACTCAGTGCCAGGACCCTTGCTTGGAGAGCTCTCTGTGCCCTGGGGAGCAGCTAGACAGGTGTGGAAGGAGAGGGAAGGAAGGAAGTATTGATCCCCCCCAGCTCTTCTGGGAAGCTGAAGCTCAGATTGCCTGGACTCCCAGATGTCTGAGCTGGGAGAGGGTTAGTGGCTGTTTGGTGTACTACAAAGTGGAGACGCTGCTGCCTGCCTGGCAGGGGTCTTACCCAAAGAAGCCCAGCTCGGCTACTGCCTGATGCCCACAATCGGGTCTTGTTTGTGGCCTCACCTCTCACACAGCCAGGCCAGTCCCTGATCCTGAGGGCCTGGCTGATCCAGCCTCAGCCCTTCAGAGCGGACCCATGAACTTCCTGTTCAAATCATGCAAGCTGGGTGACTTGGAGCTCAGCCCAGAGCGCTCAGCCCTAAAGAAGGCGTCAGCAAGGGCAGGGGCAGAAAGAGTGAGTGGTAAGACCTAGAGGGATGGGTGGCACATTCACAAAAAGCAGAAAGGACACTGGGAATAGAAGGACAAGAACCCAGAGGTTAAAATGAGAGCTGAAATCGAGGAGGCCAGGGAGGAGCCTGGCAGAAGGAACCAGCAGGAGACATGGCCAGGGACCAGAGCAGAAGGCCTCGAGTGCCGAGCTGAGGAGCAGCCAGCGTTCCTTCCGCACATCATCTCACATGGGATCACTTCTCATCCTCTCCAATCCCTCTGCCATTTCCTGCCGGCTTGGGCCTGTACGGATGGGGTGGGAGGCAGCACCCTCTTCGTTCGGCCGGACACAGCCCTCGCTTGCCATTACTCAGAGCCAGAACTTGCTGAGCAGGATCCTTGTACAGGCTGCTGGGAGTGCATGCGTGATGGACGGAACCAGATGGAAATAAGCCTGGAGCACAGCAGGATACAGACCCCACTCTCTTGGAATATGCACGGGAAGCAGCCCGGTGTGGACGCTACGCACAGCTTCCGGGTCAGGGAGACCCGTGTGGGAATGCTGGCTGCACCACCCATGTTCTAAATGACTTTAGACAAGTGACTTAGCCTTGCTGTGACACTGATGTGACGACAATAATGCAGTCCTGCCGGAGTCTGGTGAGATTAGGTAAATGAAGCCCCTGAGATGCTGTCTGACACATAGTCAAGTGCTTTAGTGTGTAGTAGCCATTTATATTATGATTCATGAAAGGAAGGGTATTCCGAAAAGTCCTGCGTGCAGTGCTAAGGATGTGGGTCAAGACGAGGGTGCCTGACCCACAGAGGTTTCACCAGCCACGCTGGGCCTGGGAGGGCAGGTAAATGCCTATTCTACTCCTTGGGGAGGAAGTCATTGGAGTAAGAGGGAAACCACATACCTGGGTACAGTGTGGGTTTTGTGAAAACTGAGAGCCAAAAGAGACACAGTGCTCGGGCCCTGGCAGAGGGGCATGGACTGTGAGTTTGATTTTCTCCGATTCCCTATGTGGTCTTGGGCAAGCACCTGTTTCTCTAAGCCTGCACTGGATGAGGGAAGTGATAAACATCCTTTGCTTGGCCAAACTATAGTCAGACTTCTGAACTTTCCCCTAAGCCCATCTGTATGCTTCCTATGAAATGCAGTTTTAGAAAAAGAATCTTGTCAAGTTTGCCAGAACTCCCATTCTTGATATCGGATCACCTTCCTTATCTGACCAGAGTCCTTCTCCATCCCCAGGTGACATCTGACCACCCTGGCCTGGCATCAGCAATAAACCTCTTGGCAGGGTGCTTAAGCCAGAATCCCCTGATCCTCACTCTTTGCTGATGGCAATTTTCCATCCACTGACCCCCATCCTGCTCCTTGGCTATGGATTCCCACTTGCCTGTGCGTACTCTGAGTGGAGCACAATCTCTCTCCCCAGCTGCAAGACCCTTTTGTAATGGTCCCTGTACCCACTGTGATGGCCCTAGATAAAGTGTGCCCTGCTGCGCTTTAACACATAGCACTGAGAACTCTCTCTGTAACAGGAATGACTAGTGGTGGCCTAGAGCGCCTCCGCCCCAACAGCCCAGGCAGGTAGAAAGTGGTCCCTCCCACCCAAGTGGTTCCTGTGAACAAAGACTGGGCAGCGAACTGGCCCTGGATCCTCGGGGGCTCCTTTTCCTCTGAGCCTCCTCCAGGGATGGGAGCTGGGACCGGCGTGGTGGCCAGGCTGGCCCAGGAGCTGACCGGAGGGCACAGCTCAAGGCCCTGACCTTTTGGTCCAGCGCGAATCCACTGGTCATGAGACCGCTCAGAATAGCCCGAGGCACTATATTCAGCTGTTGCGGGAGCCCTGAGGTCCCCACCTCTAAGACAACTCACATCCCTCCCACAGAGGCTTGAGGCCGTCCCCTCTGGAGCTCCTAGCAGAGGTCAGACTTCCTGAGCAGATGCCTGCCCCAGAGCGTCAGACTCCGAACACCCTCCCAGGCACATCCCACGGCATGCGCCGAGCCTGGGGTTGGCACGCAGGTTTCGGAAGCAGTCCCCCAGCTAACCTGCTCACTCACATATGACCCCAGCCAAGCAGTCCTCTCTGCTCCCCCCTTCCTTCATCAGCTGTAACAAGAGCTCTCATATCAAGAGTATGCAAGAAGCGCAGAGTCTGGAAGGGGAACCAACCCGAATCAAGCAAGAGTACTCACGAACATTTTATCACAGGCCAGATAGCTGCTCTGAAGGGAATGGAAGGACCCTAGTTCTGAACCCTCACTCAGCATGTGTGCTGCAAGAGGAGCACAACTGAGGAAGGACACAGAGGGATGAGTCCAGAGGAAAGAGTGCTCTAAGGGAACAGCATACGCAAGGGCCCTGAGGCAGAGGAACCTGTTGCCTGCAGGAAATGGAAACAGGCCAGGTGGTTTGAGCTCCAGAGCACCGAGCGGAGCCAGGCCAGAGGGGACTGGAGAGACAGGCAGAGCCTTAGAGGCCATGCCATGGGTCAGGGGAGACCTGAAGGATCTTCTACAGGCAAGGTGGGGACCCGACAGAATTGCAAATGGAAAAGAACTCTGTGGTTGCCAGGTGGAAAATGGAGTGGAGGGGCCAGGGGCTGGAGGTGGGAGAGCAGTCAGGAAGCTGCAGGCTGGGGGCCTGAGGAACAGTGGCAGCTTGAGGCAGGGTGGTGGACACAGAAACGAAGGGAAGAGGATGGAATCTAGAGATGGTCATGAGGTAACATGATGATCCACCCAATGGGAATAATAGCAGCCAACGTTTACTGAACATTTACTGTATGCCTGTGGCTATCCGTGATCACTTCTGTGAATCTACATCAAGCCATGGGGGGCTCTGACTAGCTGGTGTTTGGGCTATGATTTTCATTACTGGGAGGGGAGTGGAAGGCTGGGAGGTGCCACCCTTGCAGTGGATGGGGTGGGGACATCAGTCCCTTCTCCACTGCTCATGGCTCTCCTTCGCCTGGTAGAATGATTCAAAATGAGCTGAGGGTTGAGCTGCAGGAAGCCCCTGATAACAGCTCCATCTCCCATCCCACCTCCCACCATGCCAAGGCTCCAAGAGCCATGTCAACTGGGACCCTAGCTGGGCTCTGCACTGTAGCTACAGATGAATTTCCTTCCTAGGGATGGCAGGGGGGTGGGGGGTGGGTGCGGGGTCAAGTCTGCATCAGGTCCCAAAGAGAAAGGGACAAAGCAGAGACAGAAATGGGACCAGAGGTCACAGGAGAGGTGGGCAATGGAGTCAGTGAGGTGGAGGTTTCCCAGCTTGGAGATCACAGGCACTTCTTTGGTGTTTGGGACGTCAGATGGCCAAGGCAGATAGAAGTCACCACATCCAGGTACATGGACACCACATATATACTAGGGACACTCTCTAGGCTGCAGCCTCAGGACTATCATGAGCTCTGATCTGACACAGCATGGTACTGCTAGTAACAACATGCAAATCACAGATCCAGGTCAAGGGCCTCAGACCTGAACTGGCTACCAAGGAAGAAAAGAGGGCAAGTTTTAAGCCAGCTGCCCCAGCACATTTGCTCTGACTTTGCAAGGACTGGCCATTCCTGCCCTATGCCTGGCTGACTCCTGCTGCCCCTCTGTGCCTGCCCCGGCATGACCTCCTCTGGGACAGCTCTCATTCTGGGGCCCCAAGCAGCCCCTTCACCCCACACCACTTACTATCATCATGATGCTTCTCTTGTGTGTGTCTGGGGCCCCACCCCCACACTGGAAGGCAAATGGGGTTCATCTTGTCTCAGAGATTCTCTCTCACCTCATCCTCTCGCCTCGCTGCTCCAGCTAGCACTGTCACCTCTCAGAGCTCAGATGGGACTTTCTGCCCCAGCCAAGTGGCTCAAGCCAACACCCTGTCCTGGGGTGGGGGCGGCCCCTCAGGGATGGGCAACATGCAACAACTGGCCAGGCCTGGCATGGTGTCTACTGAAGCTGGGAGATGCCTTCAAGGGGCAGCCTGGGTGTCCCTGGAGACAGAGGACCCAGATGGACACTACATAGAATGTCACCTCCTTCCAAGCATGCCACACCAAGGCCACACAGGGTCTGTCACACAAGCACTCACAGCAACACTGACACACACCCTGTCATATACAGGACCTCAGAGTCCCTACCACACAGCCTCATACACACAGTCTGTCACACACAGGACACTCCACTCAGGCACAGATGGTCTCGTGCACACAGCCTTACACACAGAGACATAGGCAGGGCTTCATATAAACACTTTCACACTTGCCACACATAGCGATAGAGTCACAGACACACTCATCTCAAGTCTCACACACATCTCTCTTACACAGGCAGTCTCTCCCTTACCTACATATACTCTCCCACATTGTCTCATTCACACACACACACACACACACAGTCTATCTGTTAAAACACAGAATCTCACCCTCACACCCTCACAGCCACAGAGTTTCTCCAGTAGGGACCTCTCTCACAGAGTCACAGTCTTACCACACACACGCATATACACACACACATGCATATACACACACACATGCGTATACCCAGAGTCTCACTCACATACTTTCATTCTTACACATATGAACAGTTTCTCATACCCACACAGAATCTCTCACAGATTCTCTCACACACACGCAGCTTTTCTTCCACACATGCACTGTCACACACATGAGATTCTGCTCTAGAATCTCGAATAGACACTGAAATCCTAGCCCACCAATCTGAGGAGGCCTGGCCAGGGAGGGAGGGTAAACAAAGGTGACAGCACAGTGGCCGCAAAGATGGAAAGCAGGAGGGCGGGCGGGCAGCCTGGTCTCTGCGCAGAGCTGCAGGAAGCGGTGCAATGCAGCTAGGCGGGCAGCAGTGGGAGCCTGGTTCTAACCCCTTCTTTGCCCTCAGGCCCGGGTGCCCTCGGGCAGCTCCCTCCCCTTCCCAGCCTCAGTGTCCTCCGGTGTTACCTGAGAAAGTGGAGTCAGAGGGGACCACAGTCCCTCCGTGAGTGAGGTGAGGAGGAGAGAAAGAGGCATGGCTACGCTGAGAGGGACACTTACTCCCGCCTGCATCCCAGGACCCCCTCACGCCCTGTCTCACTGCCCAGCCTTCCTCCTGGTCTGGTCTCAGTGGGCCTCTACTTGAAAGATTTGAACAGACTTTTCAGTGTGGTTTTGTACATGAACAAGACCTCAAACCATACTAGGTGGCCTATCTGTGTCCACTGCGTGAAGGCCACCCCACACTCGATTGTCTAACAGGAGGAGATGGGTAGGAGAGGGGCTGGAACACGCCCCACTGACCCCTGCCTGCCCTGAATCTTGGACACCATCAGAGGCCTAAAGCTGAGTATGAGGAAGAGAATAGGGTAGGGGGGGCAGCCTCTTGCTAGGGGGTCAGGAGGCTGAGACTCCCATGAAGACGTGGGGCCTACTCCTTGCTTCCAGGGGCCAAGAGGAAGGAAATGCTGCCCAAGGTCAAAGGCAGGCTGAATGGGCAGCTGCTCTAGCCCAGGACTTTGCCTGGCCTGTCCCTCGTGCCCTCCCCAGCATGGATGGCTTCAGTCTGTTAGCGCCCCTGCTCCAGCCCCTCCCCACTGCTCAGCACAGCCTCCAGTTACATAATCCTCTAGCTGCGGTGGCCCCAGTCAGGGAAGATCCGAGGGGGACCTCGGAGGGTCCCTGTCTTCTAGGGTACTGGAGGGGAGCTGGTGGCCAACTCCTGGAAGGACAGGGTCCCAAGAGACTTGGGTTCAAGTCTTGATTGGCCTCTAACTCCCTAAGGTGACCTTGGGCAAGATCTTTTGTGGCAGGAGGAAAGGCCAGGTCTGTTTGTCCCTCTCTCTCTCTTTCTGTCTCTCTCTCCACCCCCACATACACACACTTGTTCTAGACTTCAAGGTAGAAGATCCTGACCTGTGCCCCTCCCTCACACACCCTGCTTTCTTATCTCAGTAACAAATCCACCAAGTCTCTGACTGTATTGCCTTCCTCTGCCCTCGGGCACCTCAGGGCCCCCCAAGTGCCATTAGTCCACTGATTCTCCCCAGCCCCACCCCCGGCTCTGGCTCAGGCTCCAGGGGCTGGTAGGGCAGGGATGTGGAGTGGTGAGAGCTGGCAGAGCAGAGGGCAGAGGCAGGATTCTGCCTGGGAGGAGGTGGGGGAGTTGGCGTGTGGTTGGGGGAGGGGCTTTGCTTTAGACTTTGCGCCTCCCCCTCACGCTTTGGATACCCAAGAAGCCTGGGTATCTCTTCCAGGTTAGCTGGCTGCTACCTCTTTGGGGTTCAGTGACTGGTTGCCCAGTAGCAAAGACCCTTAGAGTCCACCAGGGCCCCTCCTCACATCACAGATGAGGACACTAATGCAGAGAGGCCATCTGAGGGACCAAGGTCGGCAGCAGGGCTTCCTTCTCCCTGGCAACCATCTGCTGTGGCTAAAGGGGAGTGGTGCCTGAAGACACGCCCACCTCACACACCTTGTCCTTTCAGGACCTCCCTCAATGTCCCCTCTCTGTTCCCATCCTAATGCCAGAGGAAACACAGGCAGAAGCCCATGACCCCCGAACCTCTTCTCTCTCTTTCCAGGAGAAGGAAGGACAGACTCTGCTCTCAGGAGCAGGTTTTAGGGGCATCACCATGTCCCTGCCCGGAAGCCCAGCCCTACATCAACTTCCAAGCTATTAATCATTCATGAAGATTCCCGGGACCCAGGTGGTCCCTGAGAATGGGCGGGTCTGTATCCAACTGCCAGGCAGGCCTGAAGCCCTCTTCCTGAGCCATTGCTGGCTCCGGATGCCCCCTTACCTGGGAGGGAGGAAAGTCTCCCCACTTCTCTCCCATGCCTGAGGGCAGTTCACACCTTCACAGTGTACATCTGCAAAGACACAATGTGCACGAACAGGCGCTCATGCACACTCAAACATACACACATGCTCACTCAATCCCACCCAAATATACACCACCACACTTATATAAATATGCACACACACTACGCATACACACAAACACACCCATTCATACTCACTCATACATATTAAATACAGCAATACAGACGCTGAGTCCTATACACGTAGAGAGTCGGTCACCTGGCAAAGTCACCCTCTTACACGCGCGCGCGCGCACACACACACACACACACACACACACCCCTCCTTGACCTCTGAGCTCCCTTCGCGCCACTTCTCCAGCTCACCCCTGCCCGCGGGAGGAAGAGGATGCTACCTTCCCCGACCCATCCTCCAAGTGCGAGTCGTCACTTACCCGCGCATAGCGGGAGGAGTAGGGGTCCTCGAAGAGCGCCCAGATGCGCGGCTGCCAGCGGCGCCAGAAGCCGCCGGGCCGGCCATCCGGGGAGTCACTGAGCGCCAGGCGCTTGGTCATCTCCAGCTCGTCCTCGCCGTCGCCCGAGTCGCCCGGGCCGTCGGCGTCCGCGTCGTCGGCGCTGTTGTCCAGGGGGGCGCCCCCGAAGCTGTCGAGCGCCTCCTCGGCGTCGCGGTGCTGGCGGTAAGTCATCCAGCAGCAGGGCTCCACGTCCGTCTCGTCGATGCCCCAGAAGGCCAGCTCCTCCTCGTAGAGCGGCCCGCACACGTCGGCCGGGCAGTGCAGCTTGCCCGTGCGGTAGTAGTTCAGGATGTGCGCGAAGACGCCCGGGTGGCGGTCGAAGAAAAACTCGTCGGCGCGCGGGTCATAGTCGAAGTGGCTGTGGGCGTCGGGCTCCGCCAGCCAGGCGAGCCGCGTGCCGGGCAGCGTGCGCAGCGTCGAGCGGTACGTCTGGTGGCGCGTGCCGCCCACGTTGATCACGATGCGCTCGCTCTCGTCCCCTTGGCCCATCGCGGCGCCCCCTTAGGCATGGCGCGGCCCAGCGACACCCATGGGAGCGGCCGCCAGGGGGAGTTGGCGCCGGGGAGGGGGGCGCGCGGCCTCCTCCCCCCTCCCCCCAGCCGTCGGGGGGACAGACGACCTCGGCTCTGGCCACCTCCACGAGCGACCCAAGCCCACTCGGGGCGCCGTGGGTCGCGTGCCGGTCCAGGGGAGCGTGCGCGCGGGCTCCCAAGGGTCTCTAGGCGCCAGATGTGGGAGGGAGCTGGTCTGGCTGTGGAGGAGGCAGAGGAGAGCGGAGGGAGGGAGGGAGGGAAGGAGGGAGTGGAGAGAGGGAGGGAGGGGGGCGGCGCTCAGTGGCGAGCCCGGGGAGGAGGGGAAACAGGGTGGGGGGGCCGGGCTCCCATTACCAGCTCAGCGGGAAGATGGAGAGATCGACACAAAGCTTTTGGGGGGAAGGTCAGCTGCTCCCGGGCCGGACCGCTAGACTAGCCCCCAGCAGGGGGAGGGGAGGAGAGGGGCCGGGGGTTCGCACTTGGCTTGCGGTGGTCGCCGCAGCGCGCTCTCCGCGCGGGGGAGATGAACGCCGGCCGCTTCCTCCTTGCGTGGCCGGGCTGCAGCGCGGGTGCAGGGCGGGCTCCGGCCCCCTTCCTCTCTCCTGGCCTGGCTGCCTGCTCCCCTCGGCGGCGGCGAGCCCGCCCGCCCGCCCTCCTCGTTCCTTCTCCCCGCCTCCCGCAGGAGATGGCGGGTCCCCTGGGCAGGGGCTCGGGCGCTGCCCCGAGGGGCTGCTGCCGAGCGCGGCGCCGGTGCGCACGGGCTGGATCGGGGTTCTGCAGGCTGCGCTCGGACTCGGCTTCCGCGGCGGTGCTGAAGGGACAGCTCCCGGAGGCTGCGGAGCCGCGCTGGGCCGGGCCGGGCGAGGGCTCTCCCCGGGCTCGGTCTGCGGGTCGGCGGGCACTGCCTCCGGAGCCTCTCCGCCCCGCGCTCCGCTCCTGCTCCGGGGAGGCGGGCAGCGCTCCCGGCCGAGGCTAGGAGGGCTGCGGTGGTCGGGCCCGGGAGGCGGGGGTGGCGTGTCCAGGCGCGGCGCGGAGGCCGGCGAGGCCGGGAGGCGAGGCGCGGGGCAGCTGCCCCGCAACGCTGCTGCGGTCCGAGCTGCTGTCGCCGCTGCTCGCTCCTCGCCCGCGCGGTCCGCGTCCAGCCCGCCGCTCTCCGGACACGGGCACACGGCGCGCGCAGCCGCACTCGCCCCCGGAGGGAGGCGCCGCGCTGGGTCCTAAAAAGCCCTGATTCCGCGCCCCCCTCGCCGCCCGGCGCCGAACCCGGCCTCCCTCCACCCCGGCGCTGGGGGCGCCCGCCCCGCCTGCTCCCGCCGCCCCTGGGGACCCGCCGACGCTCCGCCCTCCGGGAGCTCCACTCGGCGGGCGGGGGCTCCTAGAGACGTCTAGGCCAGCGCCCCCGGGTCACAAGGAGGTGAGAAGGGCGGGCGTCGCGCACGCCCCTCTCCTTCCAAGCGGGGAACTGTCTGATCCCCTGGGGAGACGGAATGTTTCTATCGCCTTTACTTGTACTAGTTTTGACCGCTCCAAGGAGCCCTTTCTTACCGATCCTGACCACGGAACCTGGAGCCCCATGGTCCTTCCAGAGGTACCCTCTTGCATGGCCTCCAAAAATAACACCCCTCACACCTGTCCTAGCCTACATTAACAACAAACCCTGGGCCCCTATTAACTCCTTTCTCCCCCTTCCTAACTCCAGACTGACCTAGTCTCCTATGAGTGTAGCAGAACTCTGACACAGGGATCGGACTTATTGACTCTCCTACCCTAATCCTGGGTCCCTGAGTGGGGATCCCTTGAGAAACAATCTCCCAGGCCAGCTCAGCTACCCCAGGCAGGAAGCCTCTGCGTGTGCGTGCATGTGTGTGTGTGTGTGTGTGTGTGTCTGGGGGCTGGGGGGGAGCAGCTGCCTGCTGTGACCCCCCTACAGCTTCACAGCTGGTTTTGGAGATGGAAGTCCTAGTTTCCACCTCAAAGCCTTCCTGGCCCATGCTTAGGCCAGTGCCTCAGTTTACTTAGTTGAGCAATTACTCCTTGCTTGTTTCAAGCTCTGTCCCAGACACAAGGGCATGAAGGACAAATCAGGCCCAGCTCCTGCCACAGAGAGGCTGCCAGCCTTTTGGGAAGTGAGCAGTTGGGATTGGGCAGGACTGGGGAGGTCAGGCCCAGCTCCAGGGGCAGCTGGGCTGCAAAAGAGGCTTATTGATCCCAGCCCAATCGAACACAGGATGCCTAGTCAAAGGGCGATTTAATTAAGAAAATACGAGGCTCTTATTTACCTGTTGGCACTTGCTAACTGTACAGACAGCTGTCCCTAGATCTATGCTGACCCACAAACACTGCTTGGAGCCTGGGGACAAAGCCGTGCCATAGACATCTCTGTCTTCGTTTGGCCAAGGGAATCCCAACCCGGCTGCATCAGAACCAGTGTGTGGTGGGGAAAGGCTTGGGAAGACATGGACAGGCAAGGGCAGGGCCAGAAATGAGGGATGGAAGAAGGCCAAGGGGAGAGAAAAGAAACACAGTTAAGCCAGAAACAGAGTCAAAGAGAGGGTTGGAGCCTAGGACCAGGGCAGCACCTCCTTCCTCTACAGATTGATCTACATTATTCCACTAAATTGAAGTTGTTTCCACTTCAACCTCAGAGTAAGGCAGAGTTGAGTGTATTTTGGAGTGTCCTTTGAACCCTGGCTGCTGAGAGTCCCACCCATTAACCATGCATGAGATGGCCTAGCCTGGTGCAGCTCAACCTGGTTCATATTCAGATCTCCAGGACACAGGCTGTCAGAAAGCTCTACCCCAGCCCCAGAAGATGATGAACAGAGAGACAAAGACCCCAGAAGTAAGAGAAAAAGATGGACACAGACAGATGGGTATTACCCACCCCAATCGGGAGCATCAAGATGGGGAGCCAAGAGGGAGGCCTCTTCAGACCTTCCCTTCCTTCCAGCCAGACATCCAGCCCCTCCTCTTCCCCAGGAAGCCTTCTGCAATGCTAGACACAGGAGCCCAGGATGCACCCCTCCCTGTCCTGCAGAGCCACAGGGCTCATCTTATTTCTGTAAAAAAGGTCTGTCACCCCCTCCCAGGCCCCAGAACACAGTCACCCCTCCAAGGTCTAGCTTATTATTAAAAGGACTCGCAGAAGGCTGTGATCCTAGAATTCCAGTGCTGGAGACCATGGAAGCTAGGACTCCCTAACTGGGGCAGAGCTGGGGGAGGGAGTTAAGCAGGTTCTCACGGTGGTCAGCACAGAGCCCCACCTAGGCATCCCCCAGGCTGAGTTCTAACGGAGACTGTAGCAAAGGGACCCGTGGGTGGGTGGGTGGGGAGACTGAGAGAGATGAATGGTTGGGTAATTAGGGGCTTTGATGGGGCCTGGCCCTGAGGATGTACTAGAAGGAGTGTGACCTGAGGTTGGAGGTTGGGGGAATGAGGAAAGGTGTCCTTCCGTCCCTTAGAGGAGAGCAAAGAAGACAGGCTGATGAGTCTCCCAGCTAGAAGGAACTGTCCCCCCAGCTAGAAGGAGGTGCCCCACACTGTCCCACTTTAGGATTCTCACTTAGATCCCTGGTGACACCCCCAGCCCAGGCTCCAGGGCATGCCCCTCCCTTCTGTATCCTAAGCAGGACAGAAGAATTCCTTCTGTCACTTCCCCTTCACACTGTGAGAAGGCTGCCATTTGCAGAAAACCCAGAAAAAACCCAAGAGGCCAACACAAGATGGGGGAGGGGCTTCCATGAGAAACAGGCAGGGTTGGGGGAGGCATTATGGACCAAGCCCTAGTTTCTTACCCACAGACACTAACCACAGACCCTTAGCCCAGCTGAAAACCTCACTTCTTTTCCACTTTTGAGCAGCCGTCAGCCTCCTGCATAGCCATTTGCCACCTCCCTTGCAGATGAAGGCTTTTGGGCCTTGGCCAGAGGATCTCTGGTGGCTGTGGCTGGTGGTAGCAGGCAGGGGAAGTACTATTCGGTGACTAAGATCATAAGCTAGAACCGGATCTCCTGTTTTCAAATCCCTGCTCTACTGCTGACCAGCTTGAACGGGGGCAAGTTACTCAACTTCTCTGGACTTAGTGCTTTTTGTTATCATTGAACGAAAGGTAATATTCATCCTTATATCTTTAACACCTCAGCTCTGAAACTCTTGCTCAGGGCCAAGAGGAAGGAGAGCTGGGTTCAGGAAGATCTTGGGAATGGCTAAAGGATGAGCTGGGCTAGGCAGGGGAAAAAAAGAGGAGGCTTGAAGCCAAATTTGGCCTATGTTCTCACACCTGGCACTTGCAGGCCTCGGGTCTGGTCCTGCTGGGCTCTGGAAGTGGCCCAAGTCCAGCCCCCAGACGTTTGTCCAGGTTGGCACATGGTCAGGCTGCTCTCCAGGCCCAGAACCTCAGCCTACCTGGCGGGCTGGGCTGCCATCTAGTGGCCATGCCTGGAAACTAATCTAAATTGAGCACTGACAGAGCAGCGCTTGAGGGCAGCCGGCTGTGATGGTAGGGAGGGGGACTGGCAGGCCTGCTTAGAGCAGGCCTCCTCCCTCCAGTGGGCAAGGAAGAGCAAACCTAGAGGTGTCACCATGGGAAGTTCATGGTCTCGGCCACAGGATCTGTAGCTTCAGCCATGACCCTGATGTTAACACAGGCTGGGCCAGAGTTGGGCATATAGCTGTTCCTTCCTGCAGGCTCTGGGGCAGGCTCTCTCGCTCTCACAGGCCATGGGAAGCCTAGAAAGGGGCTGAAGTGAAGAACACTTCAGATGTAGGGAGATGTCTAGAGCAGGATTTCTCAACGTCTGCTTTAATTCTGTGCTTGGGGTGCTGTGTGGAGCACCCTAAAAGGTTTAGTGGGCCTCTGTCCACTAGATGTCACCCAGAAGCCTCTTTCCCAGTTGTGATTATCAAAACAAACACACAAACAAAAAACAAAACAAAAAAACCTACAGACCCTGCCAAATGTCCCCTGGGGTCTACAGTTCCCTCCAGTTGAAAGAATTGCTGGTCTACACAGACTGGGCGACAAACCCCATTTTTGCTGCTTGCTAGCTGTGTAAACTGGTCACTTCACCTCCCCAGGCTTCTGATTCCTCATCTGCATAAACAGAATGCTATTTGGTGAGGATTAAATGAGACAGTGCCTCACTTCCTCTCCTTCCCTTTCCATTTTCTCCCTTCCCTGCAGCTGCCCAGCCCCCTATCCCTTGTTCATAGACTCCTGGCCTCTTTCCTCAGCCTGAGGGTGTCAGAACACCCATCTCCTTGGGCTTGGCTTGTGGGAAGGCAGGGCCTCCACCCATCTCCTTGCCTGCTGTAGGAATGAGATGGGTAGGTGGGAGTAGATGAAGGCTGTGATGAAGGTGGTCAGGGAGGATGGGTGGGCCAGAGCACATCTACATGTACATTCCCAGCAGGACTGGGAGGGGCCACTGAGTCCTCCTCCAGCAGCAACCAGAGACTCATGGCTGTCCCCAGGGACTTCCACCCTCTGAGGCTTCTGTGTGTGTGTGTGTGTGTGTGTGTGTGTCCTGTAGTACACTACACTGCAGGTAGACATGGCCAGCAGTGTGCAAGGGTGGGGCTTCTGCCAGGACATTAGGAAGCTCTTTTCTTTTCTTTCTTTCTTTCTTTCTTTTTTTTTTTTTTGTGGTGCCAGGGATTGAATTCAGGGCCTTGTGCTTGCAAGGCAAGCACTCTAATCACTGAGCTAAATTCCCAGCCCCCCCTTTTTTTAAAGAAAGGTAAAAAATACTAGGGACCAAAGTGAATATTTATTTAGATTTAGAAATCAAGACTAAATTTTTAAAAGCTAAGAAAAACCACATACATCCAAAAAATCCAGAAAAAAATCTTATTTTTACTAATTGCCTAACACATCTATGTAATACTTTTAGATAAGTTATATTTATTTGAAAGCATTCAGAATGCCAACAACACTGTTGCCATCTTATTTGGCTGTTATAGAATGATACTAAGGTAATAAAACATTTATTTTACATAAGTTGTGTCAAAGATGACTGGAAATGAAAAATTTATCACTCCTCTCTGTATAACTAGTTTTTTCTGTGCACCAAGAGCCTGCTTTCTTATTTTGGTGCTTTTGATTTCGTTTTTTGAGATGGGATCCCACTTAAGTTGCCCAGGCTGGCCTGGAATTAAGATCATCCTGCCTCAGCCTCTCCAGTTCCTCAACAATTTAAACATAAAGTTAGGTCCTGCAATTTCAATTTGGATATATGCCCATGAGAGTGTGAAGTATACATTAATACAGAAACCTGTGCATGGATGTTCATAGTAGCATTATTCATAATACCTAAAAAGTGAAAACAACCCAAATGTATACAAAAGAATATTACTCAGCCACTAGAAAGAGTGAACTAACGACGCATGCCACAGTGTGGATAAATCTTGTCAACATTATGCTACGTGTAAGAAGTCATACCAAAAAAACCACATATTGTATGATTCTCTTCACGTAAAATGCCCCAAATAGGCAAGTCCATGGAGATAGAAAGTGGATTTATGGTTGCCAGGGGCTGGAGGAAGGAAAGATAGTGATGAATGGCTGCTAATGGGTATGAGTTTCTTTTGGGTGATGAAAATGTTACCACCTTGTGAATGTGGTATAAACCACTGAAATGCACACTGTAAAAGGGTGAGTTTCATGCAACACGAGTTATCTCTTCATTAAAAATTTGGGGAAGGCCAGGGATTTAGTTCAGTGGTTAGAGTGCTTGCCTTGCAAGCATGAGGCCCTGAGTTCGATCCCCTGTACCAAAAAAAAAAAAAAAAATTAGGGGAAAATAAAAGAAGAAAAAAATCAGTTAACCAGGTGGTTGTAAATAATTTGTCTATGCTGAGAAAAATTCCAGTTCGTATCATCTCTGAGTCCTTATCTGGTACCATGCAAACTGAGCTACTTCATTATCTTTTTTTTTTCTTTTTCTGAAATGCTTTAAGTGAATTATAAAGAATTTCAGAACTGGGATATACTCTTTTTTTTTTTTTTTTTTTGGCACTGGGGATTGAACCCAGGTTCTTCACAGTGAGCTATATTTCCAGGCTGTCCTACCTTTTTATTTATTTATTTATTTATTTATTTATTTATTTATTTATTTATTTTTGAGACACGATGTGTAAGTCACTAAGCTTCTGGGCTGGGTTTGAATTTGCAGTCTTCTTGCTTCAGCCTCCCAGAGTGCCTGCATTATAACCGTGTCCCACAATACCTTTTAAAATCAGCAATTTATTTCACAGAAAGAAATCTGAAATCCAAACCAAGGTCCAGAACCTGTCAGTGGCACGGTCAGGCCTCCATCCCAGGCGATTATGTAGCCACTGATACATTCTGGACTCAGCCCTGCTCCTGTGAAAGTCCTACCTGGATTCAAACCCACTGAAAAAATGTTAAGGATCTACAAAAATGATCCTGTACAGTAAAGAAACAAATATTACACAGCCTCAAATCTAATTTTTTAAAATAGCAGTGACTCGTGCGCAGGTGGGTCAAATGTTTTGCACATGAGAAAAAACTGAGCTCAAACCAACTTGTTCGTCAGTCCCGCATCGCTGACTTTGTCTCGATGTTCCTCCTCCTCTGTCCATCCCTCTGCTTTTCTCTGGCTCATTTTGCAGTCTTGTCTCACCCTTCCCACCCCACCAGGCTGCGCATTCTTAACCTTTTCATGTGACGGTGGTTTTATAACACCATTTTCTATGCAGAGAATAAGAGAGATCTTTCAGTCTTTCCTTCAACGTGGTTGATCCAAACTTGTTTTGCATCATCGATAATTTCAGGACGCTTCTCTCAAGCTTGGAACTCTGTTGGAAATGTCATGTATGCTTTTAGGATTGGTGTCACATTTGGGGAAGCCTCCGTCAAGTTTCTTTCCTCTGTAGGCTGTAAAGATTCAGTCATTTTGAGTTTCTCATACAGTGGTACGTTTTAAATATTTTTAAAATTGACGTGTTATGCTTAAAAATATGTTGATGTTTTGAGGTCTTGTTATAATAACACGTTATGAATTTTAAACTATTTTTGTTAATGTTAGTATTTTAATCAGATCAGCAAAAAATTAAATATTTTTTCCAATGTGTTCATACAAGTCTCTATTCTTTATTGATTAGAACATCAAACAATGCAAGAGTCTTCTCCATAATTCTACTCAAAAGTTACCCCTTTCTTTTAATAAGTTACCTTTTGATATGACTGTATTCTCAATGTACAAATCAGTAATAGTATCGTTCAAGACTATTGCTTCTGTTTTATATTCCATCTATTTAAAATATATTCCACTCAACCCAAATGAAATGTATTCCTTTAGATAGGATCTCAATATGACATAAACTCCACCAAACGCAAGGGGAAGTTAGAATAGGAAAAATGCAATGATCATAAACAGATTCCTTAATTTACTTTAGTAAATTAAAAAAGAAACTAGGCCACCTGGATGTATTTCTCGGGTTACTCCCAAGGGCTTTAGAAGAAGTTTATGGAAGAGGGGTGACCTAAACTCTGTTGGCTTTATGATATATGAGCCTGTGGTGCATTCTAGATACACGTGTGCTATTGTATGAATACATGTGAAAGACACATGCATATGTACTGGAGGGTACAGCCCTGGTGCTTCCTCAGATCCAGCCAAGGGAAAACTGGCCCCATGGAAAGGGATGTTTTGGCTACACTATAAATGGAGTTGGGCTCAGCTAGATGCTCCCTGAAGGCACTGAGGAAAGAGATAAAAAGGGGACCTTGGTTCTTTGTCTAGTGGTTTCCCTGAGGTTGTTAACCTGCTTGAAGATAGGATCTGTGTCCTCAAAGTTCTCTCCTGTCCTTGCATCAGCCACACATTGTTGAGCATGAGGGTCTCTAAACTGGTGTCTCCTTTCCGTCCCCAGTTGCTGCTCCAGCTCAGGACAAGTCACATCTCCTCTGAGCAACCTCAGTGGCCTCATGATGGGTCTTCTTGTCCCTCCTGTCCATTCTGCCTGTCCAATCTGACCATTTCAAAATACAGATTTATTCACATCCTGCTCTGCTTTGGTTCCTCTGCACTCTCTGCTGCTGTCAGGATAAAGCCCAAATGAGGTTCACTGTGGCCCTGCATCTGCCTTTCCCCTCTTGTCTCTAGCTCCCTCCCCTGTGTTATGGCTTGTGTCTAGATTTCCCTCCAAAGCCTCATGTTGTCATAGATAGGGATTTCCAGAAATGGCTGGATCTAGGGTATGTGATGCTGGGATTAAGGGTGTGCAATTACCAATTTAGTCTAGTGACTGGTTTGGTATAGTTCTGGGTGTGGATAATGGGAATGCTCACCCTGAGTGTGAGTACTACCCGTTTTAAGAGTATGTAGCCTGGATAAAATATAAGGGACAGAAAGAGGGGTACCGTCATTGCTTGCTGTTTTTGCTGCCTTCTGCCTACCATGAACTGCGTCTCCTCTGCCATGCCCCACTGCCATGCCACACTGCTTTGGAGCCAGCCGATTATGGATTGAAACTTCTACAAACTGTGAGCCAAAATAAACCTTTCTTCTTTTAACTTTGGGTGTTGGGAATTTTGTCTCGGCAACAAGAAAAGTAACTAAACCACCCTGAAACATCTTTGGTTCTCTAAAACCACAGCTTTCTCTCTCTCACCCTGGCTCTTTACACTTGGTGTTGTCTCACCTTGGAGCACCCTACTTTGGCCCCTCTTCTTGCCCAAGTCCTTTAAGACTCTTATTAGAGGTTATCAGCTTGTCTACATCTCCAGAAGACTGGTTAGGGAAACTTCCCCTCAGCTCCTATGATGCCCTCTGCCCCCATTATAGTACTGCACTCATCATATATGATGATGCCTTTCCCCAAATGTCTGTGTGCCTCCTAAGGGCAGGAACTGGGTCCAATGCTCTCTGTTTCCTCCCAGCATGGGACCTGGCATGTGTTGAAAGGACAAAGTCAAGAACGAGCCCCATGGGGCCTCCAGGGAATGTGTAGAACACAGAGGCATCAGGGAAGCAGCCGGGGGATCTGTAGTAACAGAACACTCTGCGGGGCTCCTTGGGGACACAGAGGGGGGCAGCAGCTTTCCTCAGGACAGAGAGCAGGTCCTCACCTGCATTGCTAAGGGCCTGGCCACCATTTGAACATGAACCTGTAGGGTTTCAGGAAAAGGGTCTGCAGGGCCAGTGGAGGTGGTGCTGAGAGGT
>PVJO010001442.1:112132-173116 GCA_004026905.1 Hystrix cristata
TGTTTCTCAAGACAAGATTCAGTGGCCTCCCCTCAGCACCTGGGCTAAACCAGGTGCCCCTCCTCTGCTCTTGGAGTTTATAGTCTGAAGAAGGCACGTATGCCACCTGGGGCGATGCTGGTTCTGCATGCTCCTCTCCTCACAGGCTCCGGGGCCCTGTCTTCTTATGAGATGGGACAGGCCCAGCACGCTCTAAGTGTGCGCTGCAGGCTGTCGTGGAGGGGCGTGATTGGCTTGCATACTCTGCAAAATCAATAGGGGGAGCTTTTGAAAATTACCATCAGGGCTGGGGATTTAGCTCAGTGATTAGAGTGCTTGGGGCCTGAGTTCGATCCCCGGCACCACAAAAAAAAAAAAAAAATTACTATCAAGTGGTCCTGGGTATCTGGGAAGAGATATTAAATCTAAGTCTCTAGGAAGAAGGGCCGGGCATTTTTTTTAGTTACGCAGATCAACCTAATGTGCATCCTTCCATGAGAATCACCGACTTGTGCACGGACCTAAGTCAAGTTCGAGGAACTCTTGCTCTTGGGAGACACAGCTTCCTTGGGGGCAGCAAGCTGTCTCCCTGTGATCCGCCTGCCGCCGACAGGTGTCGCTGCGGGGTGGCTGGCTCAGTTTGCTGCGTTTCCTCCAGATCCCGCCCTTCCCGCCCCCAGGCCCATAGAAAGACCCCGCCCCCCGCGGTATAAATTAGCGTCTTTATTTCCAACACCTGAGCGAGCGAGCGAGCGCCTGCGGCTCGCGCGCCTGCGGTATAAACATACAAAGTCCCTGTTGCACCACACACCATGCCTCAGAGATAAATACAGCCCTAGGGGCTCCTGCTCTGGCAAAGCAACTCTTATTTACAGGAATAGATTACAAAAAGTATTACAAAAAGTGGTCCTGAACCGCGGGACGGGGTGGGAGGGGAGCAGTTACACCTGTTCCACGTGGGACTGGAGCACACCCCGCAGGCGGTGGGAAAAAGTGGACGTCGCGAGGGCTCCGGAAGGTAGGGGCTGAGCCCCTAAGAAAACCTGGGCGTTGGGGGGTGGGGTTGGGGAGGGAAGGCTGTAGGTCTGTGAGGGTCTCCGCCCCATTGCTGGAGGCAGCAAGGAAAAGGAAGGGCCTGGACCCTCAAAGATGGCTGTGCCTCACCGAGAAACCCCAGGCCGCCATCGCGTGAGTGTCAGGAAAGGTGCTGCGTGGAAAAAAATGGGCAGCGTCCTTGCGCTGGGGCCGAGGCAGGGTGGGGGGCGGAAACGGTTCTCAGGTGACCCGCCTCTCCCGCCCCGGGAGGGGGCGCTTTTAAAGCGCGATTGGGAGGAGTGGCACTTAAACTCAACCTTTTGGGCGCGAGGAACCTTAGGGCACCATCCCTCGGGAGGGCATCCCGCCCCTCAGAGCACCTGGTAGATCGGGTTGGGGTTCGCGCCCGCAGGGCACTGCGGGGTGGCGTCTGGGGAAGGGGTGGGGGCGCCTAGCTCGCCCTCGTTGGGGGCGGCCGCTTCTTGCTGGCACGGAGGCGATTCTGGCGGCGCGTCGGCCTGCAGGAGCGCGGGCGCGGCGGGGCTCTCCGTGGAGATCCGCTCCACGATGCTGGACAGGCAGTCGAGGCTCGACACCGCTGCCCCCTTCCCAGGCCTGGGCTCTGCGAGGGGAGAGGTGGGTTCGTCAGCGTGGATTGAACTGCTCCAAGGTCCCACCCCCTGGGCCCAATGCGTGGGGACAGAGGGGAAACTGAGGACCTGCCAGCCTCTGGGATAGTCCAGCCAGCCAGAGTGCGGAATGGAAGGGGAGGGAGCCGCACGCGCAGTATTTCATTCGGCACACCGTGGCCCCGGATGCATGTGTGTTGGGGGGGGATGAGCTAGAGGCAGGCCAGGACCGCGCCAAGGGGGACACGCGAAGGAAGCGCGCACAAGGTGAAGCCGGGAATACGTACCGCTGGGCGCCTCGCTGTAGTAGGCGCCGTCGTAGCAATTCCGCCGCCGGGCGCCACTCGGGGGGCCGCTGTAGTCCATCTGTAAATGGCAAGGACGTCCCAGTCAGGACCGCGGGACCACGCGGGGCCCAAGCACCACTCTCTGCAGCCCTCCCACCCCTAAGGATCCCAGCCACAAATTCTGGAACCAGATCTGTCTGTGATGAGAGGTAGGAGCCAACAGGAGCTGGGATCTGCGGCATGCAGGGCCAGACCCAGGGTGGATGGTCACTTAAGGGCACAAATTTGCATTTTTGAAATAGGGATAAGTGGAGAAAAATCATACTTCAGGTCGGCGCAGTGTTATATTAGTGCTCCAATCGGGTGGATCGCGTTTGTCTAAAAGCGGGGGGTGGGGGTGGGTGTCCGCGGTGGGTTCGGGTAGATCGGGTTGGGGTTTGCGCCCGCAGGGTACTGCGGGATGGCGTCCGGAGAAGAGGTGGGATAGCCCTTACCTAAAAGCGAAATGAGGGCTGTCCCAGCAACCGCTGTCCAAGGAGCGGGCGCTCACTCCCAAGAAGGGTCCCCGACCCCAGTTCCCTGCGCCAGGAAACGCGTCGCAAAGTTCAGATAGCTGCCTTCACTTCTGCCTCCGCCTGAGTCCTGGACTTACCATGCCGTCGGAACAGTTGGAGCGCGGGCTGGACGCGTCCGAATCACCGCTGTAGTGCTCGCCTCCGCGGCCCGGAGGGAGCGGGCCTGGCGCGTAGAAGGCGGCGGCGCCAGGGGGCGCGGCGTCCTGGTCACGCAGCAGAGCCTGCAGGCCCTCGATGTAGCGGATGGCGTTGCGCAGGATCTCCACCTTGGGCAGCCGCTGGTTCGGGTTGCTGGACGTGCAGCGCTTGAGCGTCTCGAAAGCCTCGTTCACCTTGCTCAGGCGGCGGCGCTCGCGCATGGTGGCGGCCTTGCGGCGGTCTGCATTGGTGGTCTTGCGCTTGCACGCCTTGCAGGCCCACAGGAGGCAGCGGCCCGCCTGGTGGTGTCCGCTAGGTGCGCGCACATGCTCGTCCTCGCGCGCTCCCGAGGCCGGGTGCACGGCCGCCGGGAAGTGCGAGTGCTCCTCGGGCTTCAGGAGCGCGCCCACGTGCACCAGGCGCGGGTCCAGGTCCTCGAAAAAGCGCAAGTCCGGGGAGTCGAAACACGGGTCGTCATAGAAGTCGTCGGCTGTAGCAAAGGAGCAGAGAGAGCCGTCCGGGCCCGTCAAGTCTACGTCTCTGAGCGGCGGCGACAGTAACTCCATGTCCCAGCGGGGGAAGGTGTGGTGCTGGTCTTGCCCAACTCAAGCAGCAGGAGTTGCCCTGAATTTTCTGCCACTACGCAGCCCCAGTGGTGCGGTGGCGAAGTGCCGAAGTGCCAGAGATTTGAACTCACTGCTGACCGTCCCCCACCCCGCCCAGTCCTGTCCGGCCGGACGTGAGGAGAGGAAAGTGGCTACGGGGCGGTGGCGCCCTGCGGCTTCCCCACTCTCAGCTCGTCGCCAGGCGCCCTGGGCGATTTATGTGTAGTAGCCTAAATGCCCGCGAGTTGGAGCGGGCGGTGGCGGGGGCGGGGGGCGCGGGGGAGCCCGAGGCCAATAGCAATGCGAGGGGCGGAGCCTGGGGTCCCCAGGGTGGCTCGGAGGGCCAAGGAGCGCCCCCCTCCCGCCCCTCTGCACTAGCGTGCGCGCGCTCCGGCCCCTCCCTAGGCAGGAGCGAGGCAGGGACTGGCGGCCCCAGGCGGCTGCACTTGGCTGTCGTGCACACACTTTCCAAGCCCTCCAGCGCCTGCCTCCTCCGTCCACAGGGAGTGCTCGCTGCGCGCGCTCACCTCGGCGCGCCCTCACCTCTGGCTGGGCCCGTCAAGTCTACATCTCTGACCTCCCTCGCTCCGGTTCGTGAGAAAACCAGGAGCGGGATAGGGATAGAAATCAAACAGGGAGAGATTTGGAGGGAGACGCAAGGAATAGGGCAGGGACTGTGAGAGATAACCCCCAAAGAGGTTGAGAAGCAGCCAAAAGCTAGTTAGAGGCGGAGAAGCTCCGCGGGGAACTGTGGGACTCCGAGAGTATAAGGGGGTGAGCCTGAGACAAACGACTAGATGGTAACATTCGACCAATCTCTGCCCTGGAGTCGCTCAGAGGACCGCGGGCCCAGCTCATCTTCCCTGGACGCTAAGAAAACCAGTCTTGTATCTGGGAGTTGGGAATGGGCGCTAAAACTGCGTGCCACTCTGTCCAAATTCGGATCCTGCCAGGTCCAGGCCCGGAGAGAGGAAGGCAGGCTCCCGCCCACCTTTACCAACCCTGGGATCCGGGGCCAGAGGCTGGGGAGGTCTAGGCTGGGATGAAAACTCCCTCGGCCCAGCTCCCAGCTCCGGCCTTGTCTCACCTTGCACTGTGCCAGGCAAGGGAAGTGTCTTTCATGAAGGTCACAAATGCCAGGACCTGGCCTGAGGATCTCCCCTGAGAGCAGAGTCTTTGTGTGATTTTGTGGAAGTCACATCTTCTTTTGGAACCCCAGTTTCCACTTTGTAAGTCTGGGGACGCTTGGAGTGATCGTGGCGGTAGAAGCTGAAGAGAGGGAGGATGTGAAGCCTCCAGTGGAGGCTCAGGGCTGTGGTGGGGGGTGGCCTGAGTCCCCAGCACCGCGGCGTGGTATTCCTAGCAAGCTTCTTGGGCTTTGTCTGCAGTGCTGAACCCTGACTGGCTCCGTGGAGTTTCCAGCCTCGGTTCTCTCTGGATGCCTTAGTTGTACCTCTTCCCTGCTGCTCACTGGGGAGGTTGGGGACCAAAGGAAGAGGCAGTCACCTGAAAGCTCTCTGGCTGCCCTGAAGCCTCAGCATACCCTGGCCTCATGGGTCAAGCCTCTTCCTGAGCCTGTAGTCCGGCACCCTGCCTGCTCTCCCCTCCTGGACATGGGAAATTTAAGCAAGAGTGATCTCCGTGCTTTTCCCACTAACTTCTGGAAGCCATCCTAGTTGGCCTCTCAGGGGCCAGGGACTCTCTGTCTTCCCACCAGCTCCAGAAGGCTCTTTGGGGGCATTACCTTCTTCTCTCTTGGCCAGTGGGGAGAGCACTGAAGTTACCCCTTTACTCTACTGCATCACCTTTGTTTATTGATTCAGCACAGTTACAGAGTGTCCACTATATACCTGGGACAGGCTCTGCCTGCATGATGCTTCTAGTAGGACAGGGTGACAAACAAATAAGCAAGGAAGTACACAATGCCAGGAGGTTGTAAATTCTACAAAGACAAACAAAGCAAGACAAGTGGGCAACAAAGTGATGAAGATTATCTCACTACATGGAGTGGTCAGGGAAGGCCTCTCTGAGCTAGTTACATGTGAGCAGAGACCTGAATGAAAGGAGGCAGAAGCACAGACCTGGGGCCAGATAGAGGAAGGAGTATGTAAAAAGGTCCTGGGGCAGTACCATGTTTGTCAGGTTTAAAACACAGAAAGGAGGCTATTATGTCTTTGGGTCATAAACTGGCTTCAGATTGTCTCTCCAACTCTCATCTGGAGCTACCATCCATTGATGGCCCCATTCCGGTCAGCTTGATATCCTTTCCTTTCTTTCAACACTCTGGCCAGGATCCTACCTCAGTACAAGTACCTTGTACTCACTGGTCTAAGCTTATAGCGCTCTCCCCTGTCTGCCCATGATCGGCTGCTCTTTATATATCCCGTCAGTGCAAATGTTGCTTCCTTGGGATGAGTAGAGTGAGCCAAGGGAGAGTGGTAGGCGATGGGTCAGAGCGGAAGAGATTGTATTCTGAGATGGAAAGCCTTTGGAGGGCTTAAGTAGGAGAAATGAGTATCACCGCCCAACTTATTTTAATAGGGACATACTGGTTATGGGAGGGCAAGGGCAGAAGCAAGGAGACCAATCAGGAAGCTGTTGTGATTTGGGTGGCAGCAGGAGAGCTGGTGAAAAGTGGTTCAGTTCCGGATGGATTTCCAAGATGGAGCCAGTAAAATTTGTTCAGTATTGGATGTAGATCTGGGGACAGGAGAGGAATTAAGGATGACTCCTGGATGAGCAGAGTTGGGAAAGAGCTGGTTTGCAGGCAGTGGCAGATCCAGCGTCCGGTTTAGGTAGAATTTGGAACACATATTAAACACCCAGGAGGAGATGTAGAAAAGGCAAGAGGACACAGTACTGAGCTCCGGAGGGGTGATGTGATAGTTAATCTTGACTATCGACTCGGTTGACTTGAGAGACGCCTTGGAAGTTAGTAAAGCACACTTCTGGGTATGTCTGGATGGGCCACACATCCGTGACCATGGGGACTATGTCTGGTCCCTGACCCCTTCTCTGGGCCTCTTCTTCTGACCTCTGCTTCCTGGATGTCACCTGGTGAGTAGATGTCCTCTGCCACATGCTTCACAATGATATTTCACCTTGGAATCAACTGACCAGGGACTGAAAGCTGGAAACTATGAGCCAAAGTAAACCTCTCATCTTTTAAATTGGAGGTGTCAGGTGGTTTGTCCAGCAAGAGGAAGCTGACAAACACAGGAGGCCTCCACACAAGGAAGACCTGTCCACACTACCTCTAATACATCTCCTAAGTCCATTCATTCCTCATGTCACTGTCCTGTACTAAGCTGCCACACTGCTGGGCTGGATGACCCCAATAACCTGCCTGCTCACCTCTCGCCCACTCTGGCCCTTCTAATAATCCATTCACTACACAGCAGCCCGAGCAAACCTTTAAAAACATAAATTACGTCATACCACTCTTCTGCTTTTAAACTCCCACTCCTTCTCTTTGCATTTAGAAGAAAATCTCATTTCCTTATACTGGTTTATAGGACCTACAGGAGCTGGCCTTGACCATTCCCTCCAGTTCATCTGGAATCATTGTTCCCCTCGATGGCCCCATTCCTGTCTGCCTGACCTCCTTTCCTTTCTTGCAGCACCGTGGCCAGGATCCTGCCTCAGAGCCTTGTACTTGCTAGTGTAGGCTTATAGAGCTCTCCCCTGGGCTCTGCCCAAGATGGGCTGCTTTTCATATATCAGGTCTCAGCTCAAATGTCTCTGACCATGCCCTCTCAGGTAACTACCTCCCTCACTCCAGGTCGCTGGCGCTTTCCTTGGTACACTGACACTCTTTAGTGATCTTCTCTGTCAGTTTGATCATTGGCTGAGATGGCATTAATCATGAAGATAAGGATGTTTAGTTCACCATGGCATTTCCAGAAACTATCACAGCAGTGATTGCACAGTAGGAACTTGATAAATATCAAACAAAGGAAGGTGTCATCCAGACTCATTGGGTCTCTATGCATATTTTGAACTTTGTGAATCATTAGTGGTTGTATTTTTTCAAAACTGGCCAGTCACATACATGATTATACACACTCTTCCCAGACACGCATGGCTCCGGCCCATCTGCCTGAGGAATGCCCCTTTATGCATAGCCTGTTGTAATATTGTGAGAGTATGAAGAGAAATACTATTTCTTAATAGTATTTGACTTAAACACACGACGAGAGGTGTAAGTACTTGTAATTGTTTTAATTATGACTTACATTGAAAAAGTATTTCTTCCTACTTGCTCAAGCCTCTGCAGACTACTTAACACATATTAGGCACTCAGTAAGTATTTCTTGAGTGAATACATGAATGAATCACCTTAATTAAAGGGTACACTGAGATTTCCACTGATGCTCTTCAAACCCTTTCTCTATGCAAACAAATCTAGTTTTTTCTCAAACCTGAGCAAGCAAATACAGAAGTAAATTGGATGCTGAGACATAAGTGATTAAAACTTTGCTTTTCATGTTTTTGTTCACGAACACTTCCTTTGGGCTGTCAGCAAAGTGCCTTTACAATAAGTAAGTGTTATATATTTGCAACTTACCAAATACATTTAATATTTTATCACTTGTGGCTTATAAATCTAAATTGCTTTGCAAGTTTTAAAGTTGATTTGTAGCATCTCCTTTTTCTGTAATTAGGAAGCACTGTTTTGAAATGTGTGCACATTCCAGAGGTAAAATGCCACTCTTCTAATGGACTTCCAAGTGGGGATTTTCTTTTGCTATAAGGCTTTGCCACTTGAAAAAAGTCTGGAACTCACTGAACTTGATGACCTTTACAGATTGCTCCAGGCCTGGGATCCACTCCCACCTGGGATCATCCTGTTTGTGCCATGGCCTTGGAGAGAGGTTTGTCAACTCTGTCATCCCATCGCAAAGAGCAGGGAAACGTGTGTGTGCACTGGGACCTGATGTCCTTTTAGTCCTAGTGCTGGGCTGGGGGCATGGGATGGGGGAGGAATTCAAGTATGGAAGCTGAAAGAGCCCAAAATGCTTCACTGTGACATCTGGTCAGGGGTGTTCCTGTCCAAGGGGGCTGGGCTTGTTCTGGAAGAGCCCATGGGCATGGGCTGAAGGGCTACAGAGGGTTCCTTCCAGTTGTGGCTCTGTGCATGCCTCTCCCTGGGCTGTGCTTCTCCTGTCTTCACATGAGGGCCTCCTTTAGCAGAGGGTAAGAAGGAGGGCTCTGAGTGCCCCTTCTCCCTCTGCCCTTTCCAGTCCACCGTCAGCCTCTTTGGCTAGCCTGCTCAGAGGCTATAAATGGAGAGCTGGCCTCTGGGCAGGAATGCGGGCCTGGCTAGGCCCCCACAGTGCTGTCCCCTCAGGGAACAGCCAGGCTGGGACTCCCGGCAGCCTTTATATATATAGCCCCGGGACACCCGATCCAGCCTGCACCTGCCCCGGGCTTCAGACACCCCTGCCTTGCCCAGGCAGGACTTGTGGCCTCTGTGCTGTGGCTGGCTCAGGCTGCATATTTGGCCAGGATGTGGGGGTGTTGAAGGGTCAAGGGGTAAAAATGTGTGGGCCAGCTGAGGCAGGGCCCAGCCTTTTCTTTGCTGTCCTTCAATCCACTCAGAGTGTCCCCTTATGTCCCCTGTTGATTTGGTTCCTGGGAGAGCCTGAAAGTGCTCACCACATAGGTAGAGTCTGCCTTGAGGCCAGTTTGGGCTGTCTGGTTGGGATGGTGGGCAGCCAGGGTATAGACGTGGTCCCAGAGTCAGGACTAGGCTCCTTGAGAGTCTCTGGCCTAACACTATGGGGGTGCCCCTGGCCTCCTACATTAAGCAGGGCTTAGATCTGCAAGATGAGTTGGGAGTTGGACAGCAGGTGTCCCCATGGAGAGGAAAGGGGACAAGAAGGCAACAGTAATGTGTGTACTTCCCACCCAGTATGCAGGCTGTGGGCTTGTGTGGTGGCGATTGTGCTGTGTCCACTATCAGGTGTCTGCTCCATGATTCCTTTATTCATTCAACAGATGCTTATTCAGGTGCAGGAATAAGTGGCTGCAAACAGACGGACACTGTCCCCTGCCCTCACGGAGCTGATATTCAGACAGGGCAAACAGACAATATAAAATAAACTTAATAATAAGTGTATTTTATAGTATGTTAGAAGGTGGTACATCCTGCAGAAAGGCACTAAAAGTAGAGCAAGATGAACGGGATTGGGGTGTCAGCATGGGGCCACTTGCAGGATAATTAAGTTGACAAAGTGACTTCTGATCAGAGTTTGGGGAAGGATGTTCCTGGCAGAGAGAATAAATAATAACTGAATGCTTTCTATGTGGGTTCTATGGGTGATGAGGACGGTGCGGCTTCTGTCTACCCACGAGCCTGTGGCCCAAGAGTCTGGCACTGCATGGACTGAGCAAGGGGAACGGGGGTGGCAAGAAAGAGTTTGAGGAAAGGATTGATAGATGGTTTGTAATTCGTGAAAAAGGTATTTCCTACGAACCAACCAAGAAGTTCTCTAAACATTAAGCTTAATGGGCTGGAGTTGGAGCTCCTCTTCCCTTAATAAGTTTGTTAAAAACTTCCTCTAATACCAGCATAGCACTTAAATTTAACAAATTTTTCTTAAGAGAGAATTCCCTAGGTATAATTTTTACGTTGGCATAAACTGACCTAGAAGTGAAATCTTAACTCAGGATGCATGGTGAGGAGGAAAAGCTACAGGGGTAAGGAGCGGCGGGTACCTGATGTGCCTGACATGAGCTTGACATTGTGGTGAGCAGACACCCAAATAAACTTCTCCTCCTTTAAGTTGTGTCAGGTATTTTGTCCCAACAAGGGGGAAAGTGGCTAAAACACCATGTACACCCCACATGCTAGGTAGACCCCACAAGCCACAGGAACCCTTTTCCTTCCCATCCCTGGATCCACTCAGAGTGTCCTCCTATGTCCCCTGCTGACTTGGCCCCCAGGAAAGCCTGAAAGAGCCCACCACATAGGTGTAGAGTCTAATTTGGGACCAGTCTGAGTTGGCCTGGCGGGACTGTGTGCAGCCATTGTATAGACACCGTCTCAGCGTCAGGGACTGTCACATGACATGCCATGTATTATAGTTTTTCTCTAGAAGTCCCTCCAAAACCTTGTGCACTCATAGGCAGGGCTTTTAAAAGGTGACTTGACCACGCAGGCACTATAGCTAAGTGTAATGTTAGGAGGTGGGGTCTGGGTGGAAGAAGTGGGTCACTGTTTGTGTGACCTGGGAGGGTATATCTCCCTCCCTGGCTCCTCCCTTCTCTCTGTTTCCTGGCTACCATGATGTGAACAGCTTTCCTCCCCCTAGACCATTCCACAGTGCTGTTCTTATGTTTCAATGTGTTTAACATGGACTGAAACTTCTAATGTATGAGCCAAAATAAACTTGTTCTTCACATTGTGAGTGTTGGGTATTTTGTTGCAGCAATGAGGATAGTAACTAAACAGATTTCGGTGCTGAGAGTGGAGTTGTTGCTGTGATGCTACCTGACCATGTGGGCCAGAAGCCGTTGTAACTTGAGCCTTGAGAGCTGTAACCAGGTTCAAGGGAGGAGTTTAGAAAGGTTTGGAGGTGCTGACTAGAGAAACAGCCTTAGAATGCTGTAAGCGAAACTTGATGCAAGATTCAGTCCAGAGCTCAGAAGACCAGAATGCTGATAGAAATGGATACTATAAAGACCAAGCTCAGGAGCTTTCAGTTTGAAACAAGGACTCCACTGGCACTTGGGCTAGAGGTCATGTGTATTGTGCTCTGTCAGAAGGTTTGCCTATATTTTGTTTGAAACTTTGTGGGAGACCAAGAATATGGTCAGCAGACTAATTAATGTGGTGGAAGAAATTTCAAGGCAGCCCGACATTCAAGCTGTGGCATAGATACTGCTTACTGCTTTCATTAAGATTTATACTGAAATTTAGGAGCGAAAAGCTCATTTAAAAAGTTTTCAGGTTCCCAGAAATGAAGCTTCTGCAAAGTTGGAGCCTAGGAAAGCTTGGCTGCTAAAATGATTGGCATTAAAAAGAAGCCAAATACTTTTCAGTAGTACAATAGAAAAGATGCCTTGAGGGCACATGAGGAATCCACAAGACCTCACCCATCACATGCTGAAGGGTGTAAGATATAAATCTTTCATTTGAGGAGAGAACCCTGAGGCACTCTGCTCAAGAAGGGCCACCTAGGGAACTGGATTACTTAGATTTGTTTCACAGTGCTCAGCTGTCCAGGCACTCAGAGGTCACTGCAGCCATGATTCAAGCAGTTCTGGCTACTGCTCAAGCTGGCAGTAGACTTAGCATCATCCACGTGGTGCTAGTTTTACAAGCATGCAGAGTGCAAGAGTTGTAGCATCAAGGAGGCTTCTGCTCAGATTTCAGAAGGCTAGGAGGCCAGGAAGTATGCCCTAGAGAGGGCAGCTTGTGAAGCTGTGAGAGTGAAGCTGAAAGTGCAGTGGAGACCCCAGGAAGTTGGAGAAGCCAGGAATGTGGAATGTCTATTGAGAAAGGTTGCAGGCAGTGAGCAAAGCCACCATAAGAGACAGGCCTTGAGAGCTGTAACCAGCACTACTTTAGGGGCAGAGTTGCCCAAGCCCTTTGGAGCCCACATCTCACATCACCTGCCTCAGGTACTGACATGGAGCTATGGGATTTAGTGTTTGTCCTGCTGAGTTTCAGTCCTGGTTTGGTCCCATTCCTTTCTATCCCTCTACTCCTCCCTTTTGAAACAGAAATGTTTACCCTGTTATTGTACGTTGGCAGCATTTAACTTTCTTTTTGAGTTTTGGGCTCACAGCTAAGAGTTTCAGGTTGTAGAGGAGACTTTGGACTCGAACTTTTGAGCGCTGCTGGAACTGTTAAGGTTTGGCAACCCCTAGGGATGAGCTAAATCCATGTGGTATAAAGAGATGCATATGAGTCTTTTGGGGGCTGGGGTGGGATTATGGTTTCTATATAGATGTCCCCCTAAAGGCTCATGTGCACATAGGTGATCGAACCATGGGGGTGCTATAGCTACATGTGATTTTAGGAGGTGGGGTCTGGTTAGAAGAGGCAGATTACTGCGGGTGTGACCTGGAAGGGTGTATCTCCCTCCCTCTCTTTTTCTCTCTCTGCTTTCTGACCACCATGACATGAATGCTTTCCTCCACCCAGGCTCTTCCACCATACTGTTCCTCTGTCTAAGCCTGCCAAACATCGACTGAAACTTCTAAAACATGAGCCGAAACAAACCTCTCCTTAAGTTGTGAGTGTTGGGTATTTTGTCCCAGCAATGGGAAAGTAACTAAAATACCGTGTACACCCACATACCACGTACACCTCACATGCTATGTACACCAAACATGCCATGGACACTCCACATGTTGTGGACACCCCAGAATATCTCTCACCTCCCAGGTCTTCTCCAGGGAATCAGAAGCTGGGTGAACAGAAACATCTGGAGCTGAGGCTGTTTGCCGGGGCAGGCACGCTGCAGCCACTTGGGAATCAAGCCCACCATGCCTGGATTTTGGAAAGTCCCAAGGGCTTGTGCACACCTCCGCTCTAGGCCTGCTGTTCCCATAACTACAGTCCTCCTCTGCCTCAGAGGTGCATGCAAGGTTCTCAGCAGCCCCGGTCCCTGGATCCAAAATACAGATTCAGTGTAGGTTCCAAACCAAATAATGGGACACAAACCACAGAACAGTAGCTTAATAATTAGAAGTAGTAAAGGAGGCAGGGTTCATGAGGGTGTTATTTCTTCTAGGGTCTTGGAATGAGGAGCCCCACATGGAAGAAGACCTCACTACCTCTACTGAATAAAGCATTAAAAAATGCAAATTCAACCTGTAACATGAGGGATTTGAGTCAGATGAAAGAAGTAATATTGCCAGTGTGTGGTATTGCCTGCAGAGTGCCCTGTGCCTGCACTAGCTGGCCTGGCTGAGGGCAGGAGATGGATGAGGACCTCTCAGAGTTGCCCATGACTTAGGCATGGCAGGATCCAAGAGAAGCGGAGGGTATTGCTCTCTCCTGCCTCTGATGCCCCGTATGAGGCTGAGCCCAGGGTCCATCTTGGACTAGGACAGAGCACACAGGCACAGTTCCCTCGCCCACGTCGTCCAGGTCCCTGTGTGCTGTGTCATAGCGTGTGGACCTCACACTGTGCATACATCTCTCACATGTCACGCACACCCCACATTCCTCGTACATGTGACACACACCCCATGCTCCCTGTATACCTCACATGTGATATATGCTCACGCTCTGGGCACCTCACTCTCTGTGTATACTCCACGTACACTGTGTACCTTGTGTCTTGTGTACATCTCTCACACTCCACACACACTTCATAGTGTGTACACCTTTTATGTTAGGCACATGTTACACCCATGTAACATGTGCCTAACACTCCGTGCTACCTAACACAATCTACAGCTCACACACAACGCACGTCACACACACACAAGCCCTTCTTACCCGTGCAAACCTCCCGCAGGGGTTTCCTCCCATGCTGTGTGCACCTCGCCCACCTCACACAGCATGGACACCCCACGGCTCGCATCCTGCCTGCTTGCAGTCTATGCTGGGTACGTTCATGCCTTGGTCCAGTGTGACACCTGCCTCCATGTCACCTGCCCCAGGCACAAAGAGGACACTAAGGGACCTACAGTCTGTGGTGCCCGTCTCGTCTTCGCAGTTTCCAACTGGGAGCTGGGAAGCCCAGAGGAGGCCAGTCCTCCACCTTGGGGCTGAGGGGAGCTGAGAGGAGCCTGGCACATGCGCCAGGATCGGGGGCAGCTGTGGGACTGGGCAGGGCTCGGCTCCCCATCTCTCGCGCTGCCTCCCAATCACCCCACCTGCTGGCCCGGTGGCTCCGAGGGGCTGGGATTAAGGCACACACAGCCCTCGGGCTCCAGGGACAGACGCCAGCTGCTGCCCCAGCAGCTGCCCAGCCACACGCCTCTGAGGGGAGGTCGGGTCGAGCCTCTTCCCAAAACCTGCTCGCTTTTGGCCAGGGGGACCCAGGACAGAGGTTTCCTGGCAGAGGGAGAGAGGGACAGAGCAACAGAGGGAGAGAGGGTTGAGGGCCCCATGACTGATCCTCTGGCTGCTGGGGATGCCTGTTACCTGCCTCTGTCCCACATCCCATCCTGCTACCTCCAGGAAGCTTTCCTGGACTGCTGCTTCTCCAACTGGCCTAATGGCCCTCACCCCTCAGCTGTCCCTAAACACCTGCCTTGTTTCTAGACTCCAAGCTAGGCGCTTCAGATCTAAGGGTAATCCAGACAGGGACCTGGCCTCAGAGAGCCCGATGTACTTGAGAGAGGGGGGAGGGAGACAGAGAGACACAGAAATGAGTGAATCATCAAAGTACCATGAGAGAGTGCCCAGAGTGGGCAGTGCAAGATTTCCCCAGCAGGAACTATCGGTGTTTGTCCTCTTGGGTGCCGAAGGATGAGTAGGAGTGCCAAAGGGAGAGCTGAAGGAAAAGCATCCCGGGCTTACAGCCCGGCGTGAGCACAGGCCGGGAGACATAACGACATGCCCTGGGGTGTTCCCTGCATGGGTGACACTGTATCTATGGTCTCTTTGGTCTGCAGGACCGGATGCCCAGACTTCTAAAGGGGTGAACTAGCTCTGGAATGAAACCCACAGTGCTCCAGGTAAGATGACAGTTGGGTGTGGGCGGGACGGCAGGGGAGGACAGCAGCCCTAGATGGTGTGGACAGCGTGGACCAGAGCCTGAAGTCCAGGTTTCCATCTGGCTGTGCTACGTCCCACTGTGTGACCCTCTCTGGGCACCCCGCGCCCTTCCCTGGGGCCCACTTCCTCCCCAGGTAGGATGGAGACTTTGGGACCGGCTCCTTCACACCAAGCCTGTGGTCTTGCCAGGATCCCTGCTTCTTCCCAGTCTCTCTGGGCAAGAGGGCGCGTGTCCATGCTGCCCTGCACGGGGCTGCAGACACACACACACCGCTCAGCACCAGGGCAGGTGAGATCAGAAGCCTGCTCCCCAGTTAACCAGGGACCGTGAGGGTTGTGATCTTTTTCTTCTCCTGCAGCTGCAGCGCAGCTTCCTCAGCCCACTGCCCTGGACCTGGTGAACTTGAAGGTGGTGCTGGTATTGTCTGACAAGGAAACTGGGGCCCGCCCCATTGCTGGGATGGTGCTTTCCAAAAGTCTCCACTGGACTTAGGGGTCTGATGACCTGGCTTCGAATGCTGGCTCTGTACCTGACTTACCTTGGTTAAGTCACTTCTCCTCTCCGAGGCTCACTTTCCCCAGCTGTGAAATGGGACTCACTCTAGCGCTGATCTCATAAGATTGTAGGGGTTCAACAGCCTTGGGGCACACAGCGACTCTGTGATTGATGGTGATTCTTGCTTGCTGGCTCTTTCTCTGGGAGAAAGCGATGGGACGTACAATGAGGGTGGGCTGGGGTGATGCTGTCAGCAACCTGGCCTGGTTAACTGGGCTCTGGACCAGTGAGCTGGGGGGCACGGTGGCACAGAGGCAGCTGGAACTGGGGGTGACCACACAGCTTGTGTTCCCTGCATGGGTGACACTGTATCATGAATGCTGTCTGCAGCAGCAGCAGGCGTCACCACTTTTCTGTGTGCACGGGCAGCCTGCCAGCCGCCCCCAAACAAAGCCTGGCCTGGGGAGCAGAGCGGCGGTGACAGATGCAGAGGGGCTGGTGTGGCAGGGCCAGGGCGGGGGCGGGGCGCCCGAGGAGGCAGCTCTCTGCCATGGCATCCCATGGAGGGCCAAGGCCAGCACAGTCTGACTCTCAGTGGCCACTGTCCCTGCCCTGCCCCTGGATGCCTTAGGCCGGGGAGTGGTGACCCCCGCTTGTCCAAGGATCACATGTGCTAGACACGTGCTAGGCTCTGGGAGGGATGGAAACACACTCTCCTGACTACATCAACTCTAGGAGCCCAGACCTCGACATCAAGAATGGACTTGAGGGCTGGGGATTTAGCCCAGTGATTAGAGTGCTTGCCTTGCAAGCACAAGGCCCTGAGTTCAATACCCGGCACCACAAAAAAAAAAAAAAAAAAAAGAATGGACTTGACTCTGATGGATAAAGATGAACTTTCTTCTCCTTGCGCCCTACAAGCAGGGCCACCCCCACAGCTGATGCGGTTTCTCTTCCATTGAGAGGCGGCCAGCTCTGCTGTGGCCCTTTGGACTCAGAGGTCTCAGGTCTCACTGATCCTTCTTAGCTGCCTCAGGATGGGAGTGAGGAGTGGGTTTGTCCCGGGAAAGGTGGGGAAGTGGAGAGAACAAGGGGAGAAAAAGATGTCCAGTCTCGGAGCCTTGCCAGGCCCAATCCACTCCCATCCTTTCAGGACCTCCTCTGCTTCTTCTTGCCCTCCCAGCCCAGCCTTCTTTCTCATTCTATAAGGAATAACTCCAAACACAGGCAGAGACGCATGCAGTAAACCCTGAAGCCCATCACCAGCTCTGACAACCATTAGCCCATGTCCAACCTGACCCATGAATGTCCCACATGCTTTCTCCTTTTGAATTATTTTGAAGCAGATTTCAGCTATCATACGACTTCATTTGCATATAATTGATTATATACTACTAGCACATAGAGACATCTTTTCTAACATAAGTACAATCTTATCAGGATAATAAAAATTGACAGTAATTCCTTATGTAATCAAATATGCAGCCAATAGTAAAACTCCCAATTTTCTCATAAATCTTACCTGTTAGCTTAAATTGGGATTCAAGTAGTCTACACATTGTGATTGGTTGATCTATGTTTTAAACAACTTCGGATCTAAAAATTTCTGCTCCATATTTTTTTTTACCTTTGCAATTTATTTATGGGGGAAAAAACTGGGTTCTTTTCTCTGTAGGTTGCTTGTCCTGCACTTACGGGTACTTTCAGACCATGTTGCTGTATGTGGCTTAGCACAGCCGCCTGTCTTCTGTGCTTTCTGCATATTGGTATTTGGACAGAGGCTTAGCCAGATTCAGATTCAATTTGTCTGGGCAAGACTCCTCTGCAGGCAACATTGTACTCCTCACTTGGGGGCATGTAATGGCTAGGTGTCTGTAACCAAGTTTCCTTTCAAAAATGTTTATATTCATTCATTCATTTGCTCATTCATTCATTCAGTTAGTGGCCCTAAGGATCGAACCCAGGGCCTCATACATGCTGGGCAGGTGCTCTACCACTGACCTACATTCCCGGCTCTTTTTGTTTTACTTTGAGACAGTCTCATGAAGTTGCCCAGTAGTCTTGAGCTTTTGATCTTTCTGCCTCAGCCTCCCAAGTAGCTGGGATTCCAGAAGTGGGCCACCAGGCTCAGGTCCAAGTTTCTTTAGAGTGTCTGCTTGCTGGCCCCTCTTCCTCACCTCCTGCCTTCTCACCAACTTGCTGAAGACAGGCTTCGGCTGACAACTCTTCATCCAAATGACCCCCAATAGTCTTATTATCCAAAGGGACTTTTCTCCCTCCTTGATTTTCAGTACTCTCTTTAAAGCCACTTTTGACTTTGTCCTCTTTCTCACCATGATCTATTCTTCGTTTCCAAGAGCACATCCTCTCTTGCTCTGCTCTGACCACAGGCTACTCTTTGCAAGCCTGTTTCCATCTCTTTGTGACCTCTCTTGATCTCCATCCTTTGTCCACCTGCCACAGAGTCATTACTCATTTCCAAGACTTAGCCACTAATTGCATGGATCGATCCACCCGTTTCCATAGCCTCAGCCCACATCTCACGCACTAGCCATCTGAGACACATACACTCAACAGTCTACTTTGACATCTCCACTTGGATGTTTCACAAGTCCCTCAAATGTATCAAGTCCCTCTGCCAGGCATGGCAGCACACATCTGTAATCTCAGTATTCTGGGAGGCTGAGGCAGGAGGATTGCAAGATCAAGCCCAGGCTGGCCAACTTAGTGACTTAGTGAGAACTTGTCTCAAGAGAAAAAGATTTCAAAAGAGATAGGGAAGGGCTGGGGATTTAGCTCAGTGGTTAGAGTGCTTGCCTAGCAAGCGCAAGGCCCTGAGTTCAAGCCCCAGCACCAAAAAAAAAAAAAAACAAACAAAAAGAGATAGGGATGTAGCTCATTGCAAAGGTCCATGGTGTTCAGGCCCCAGTACTATCCAAAATGAACAAACAAACAAATTCATCAGGTCCTGAAATGTGCTCATTATCTTCCCCAGGAATCTCGCCGGCCCTGGGTGGTGTCATTATCTACTCTGTTACCCAGTGTAGGCACCTGGACGTCACCTCTCACCTCTCTCTCCCCATTGCATTCTTACTTAATTGGCCACTAAGTTGTACTGCTCTCACCTCCTACATGCTCCTCAAGGCTGCCTCCTCTCTCCTCTGTTTGCCTTTGTGTAGGGCAGCTGGAGACAGCCCCACTCTCTCTGTAACAACCTCTTTGCAAGTGACTCTGCCTTGAGTCTCAGGGCCCTTTGAATTTGTCCCAACACTGCCCCCAGGCTGATGACTCTAAGACAGAACTAGCAGTATCTCCCTTTGGAACAGCCCACCTCCTCCAGGACAAAGTCCAGGTGTCCTGGCACGGCATTCAAGGCCTTTCAGAATGCATCCCTAATTATTCTCTGGCCACATGGCTTAATGTTCCCTGGGGAGTAGCAGGCACTACTCTAATGGGGACGATTTACATGGCCAGAACTTTGCTCTTGTCTTTTCCTTCTTCCAGGAATCTTCTCATGGCCCACCTGTCACTTGGCCTTGGAGACTCAGCACAGGGTGTCTCATTAATGAAACTTTTCTAACACTGGCCTTGCAGGCTGCTGCAGCGCCTTCTCTCTGTCCCCAAGCCTCAGTTTCCTCGTGAAAGACATGATGAGGAAAGAATGTAAAACAGCAATCCTACTGGGTGGCTGAAGAATGTTGTCATGACTCCCAGCGTGACTTGCCCTATTAGGCTGACGCTACCGCAGGGAGGTCGTCTGTGTGGGGCTGCCCTTATCTGCCACACGGCCATGACGGCGCACACCCCCAGGGCAGCCGCAAGGCCAAGAGGTGTTTCATGTTGTGCCTCACCCACAAGGAGAACTTCCAAGTGGTTAGTTCCTCTCCAACCCTCAGGACTCTTTGGATGTTTGTGGGACTTTTCAGACACTGAGCGTGACACTGAGAACCCCTGGGGCTCCAGGAGAAAGGTGCCCGGCGGAGCTACCCCTGGGATCGTCCATCATGGTCTGCTGCGGCTCTTCTTGAGTTTGGTTTTTAGCCGCAAGTGCAAGGCCACTGGCTGCCTTATCATTTGCAGAGTTGTATTCATGTGAACAGATTCCCTACCAGATGAGGGGACTCACTAACAGTCCTTCAAACCATCAGCTTCTTATTACTGTGTATGTCTAAGATGTCCCTCAAAGCTCATGTGCTCATAGGCGGGGCTGTGGGAGGTGACTGGATCGTGGGTGTGTGTCACTCATCACTGGATTAGTCCACTGATGGGCTATGCTGGGTGTGATGTTGAGAGGTGAAGCCTGGTGGGAAGAGGTGGGTGACTGTGGGCGTGGCCTGGGACAGTATTTTTCCCTCTGACTCCCTTGGGTGCTGCTGCTTCTTGCTGTCATGTCACCCTCCTCCTCCATGACCCTTGGAGCCAACTATGGACTGGAACCTCTAGGAACTGTGAGCCCAAATAAACCTGTCTTACTTTAACTTGTGCATGTTGGCTGTTTGGTTTCAGCAATGAGAAGAGTAGCTAAGACACTTCTTTGCAGACACAGGCAAAAATGGATTCTCCTGTCTTTGGAACAATAATGAAGATGACAACAATAAGAGTATCAATGACTCCTACTTAATAAGACAAAATCTCGTTGGAGTCTCACATTAATTTACTAAGTACTATTACTAGCCCTATTTTGCAAATGAGGAAACTCAGGTTCAGAGAAGTTGTTCAACTAGCAAACAGCAGAGTTGGAATTTGAACCCAAGCCTCTCTAACTCCAAGGTCAAAACTCTACTTCACTTTTTCTCCCTTAAAGGTCTTGTGTTTTGTCTACTGATCTCAAGTTGGAGGCCACTCGATGTGTCGTTTTTTGCTAGCTCACTTCCGCCACTCTCCACATGCTTCGTGTCACACCCTGACAAGGAATGGGAGGTCAACCATGAAAGGGGTCGTGGTTCCAGGTCTGCACAGGTAAGGCAAGGACCCCGACTTCAGGGGCAGATCTATCCTCTCCTAAAGTTACACTTAACATGGTGCCTTTCCCTTGAAAGACAGGGCTGCTGGTCACTCCCTGGGACAGCCCCAAGGGGTGGCCAAGCCAAGGCCCTGGAGTGGTGCTCTTCCCAGGGCCCCGACCTCTCATGGCTCATACCTGCAGGTCAGTGAGCAGTAAGACTCTAGGAAGGAAGACAAGGCCCCAGACCTCAGGCCTGGGTTGGGGAAATCTGAGAAGGTCCTAGAACAGCTGACTCCGGGTGCCACGTTTTGGAGGCGGCTGTCCCCTCCCCCACACTGGCTGTGCCGTGAGTCACGGGTTTTAAGCTGAGCACTCTGGGAGATTAACCAGCTTTGTGACCAGCTGCTGGAGGAGGATACTTGGCCGAAAGAAGCAGGATAAGGTTACCCTCTCAGAAGTTTATAGAAGGCCCATAAATGCCCCCAACTGCTATGGGGCCCATTTTCTGGGGTGTTCCTGGGTGTTCCCCCCACTAAGGCTCTCAGTGGCCCTACTTGTCCCCTCTGCTTCCCACCTAGCAGCTTCTGCTAACCTGGCACTCATTGGGTAGGCTCCCCCTTGGGCCCTGTGGCTCCCAGAGGAGACTTGGGATGCAGGTCTTCCTTCCCTGGGACACAGATCAGGAAGAGCGCCCATGCTGGAGTCAGTGGGAAGGACTTGGCTCTTGACCGGCTCAGTCTCTGGGCAGAGGATGGAGGGAAATCCCTGCTGCAGGACAAGAGGGGCGCCGGCTCTCGGGCTGCTGCAGACAGGGAAGGACCCCACCCGCGGGCCCCAGAATGCATCCTGTCGAGGGGTGAGGACAGCCCGATCCCTGGAATGGGGAATCGTGAGGCCTAGGTTCTAGATCAGCTCAGCCCCTGACCTTCTAGCCTTAGTGTCTTTGTCTACCAAAAGGAGATTTGTGTGGATCAATCACTTTCAAACTGTGCTCTATACAGCCCTGCACAAATGTGTAGGCTTAGAATTTCAGGGTAGGACGGTCCTCCAACTATCATACACAACCCCATTTCTCAGATTTGTATTCCTCAAAATAGCCTCCCTTCTCCACCCATTGACTATCCACTCATTCAATAGCTATTTATCGAATGCCTACTATGTGGCAGACTCTGTTGTAGCTGGTAGAAAGCAGTTGTGTACTTTATAAGAACTAAGAGTTATTCATATGAATTTATAAATTGACTTATGGCCCTTGCATCTGCTTTATGCATCAGGGTTTCACCTAAGAATTTATTTGAAGACAAGTTTCTGCTCCTAAAGAAGTTTGGCTGGGCATGATCTCCTGGGGCCTCCCTGTTCATCTGACTTCATTCCCAAAGCCCTGAGCTGCCAGTCCCTGTGTGTGTGTGTGTGTGTGTGTGTGTGTGTGTGTGTGTGTGTGCATGTGTGGTGGCCCTAGAAAAGTGAGGAGGGGTCATGTTTGGCCCCCGGAAACCCCTTGATGTGAGGGCTGTTCCACATGGAGGAGAGCCACTGGGCGAGGCTCTGGGCCCTCTGTACCAGGGCCTGAAGATAGGCACATGGGCAGGAGATGGTGCTGGGTACAGACTCCGCTTCCAGATCGGAAGACGGCATTCAGGAGAGCCTAGTCAGGCTCTCCCCCTCACCAACAGCCCCCACTGGTGCCACTGCACATGCCACCCTCTGCCCTGTTCCGGGCACTTTACATGCATCCTCTTAATCTTGACGGTCGAGTGTTTTAAGCCATGTTTTACAGACAAGGAAATGGAAGGCCTTAATGGGCCAGGCCTGTGATAAGTGCCGGGGAGGCAGCAGAGAGTGGGACAGGGCCCATTCTAGTCCAGTGGGAGATAGTAAACTTAGAATAGAAATGTTTGCTAAGTTAACTTGGCCAGTCTCCTGAACACTGCCATATTATTGTCATGCCCATTTTATAGATGGGGAACTTGCAACGGAAAGATTAGTATCCCATGGTCATAGAACAAAAAAGATAGGTCTGAGACTTGAACCCCAGCACCTGGGTCACTGAACCCATGCAGGCAACCACTATGGGTGCCACCTGACAGTCAAGGGGACATCATTCCTAGATGCCTGGACCAGGGCAATCCTTCTCATACCATGGGTCTGACCCTAATGTGAAACACAGACGGATAACAGAGTCACACCCAGTGTGGGGACAGGAGTAGCTAGGCTCAGCATTGGAGGACACAAGAAAGACCTGAGGTGTGAATCCTTGCTTTGCCACTGTCTAGCCAGATGACCTTGGACAAGGCAGGATGACCTCTCTGAATGGCTTCTGCACCTTTCCAGATTGGTCAGGAGTAAACAGACAATGCACACATGGTGTCAAAGACTGTGCAAAGGCCAACAACAAGCACCCAGAAAGTGGTGGCTGTTGTTATGAACAAAACTAGGACATGGGTGGGGAGAAGGAGGAAGGGAGGATTCTGGATCTTGTCTCCCTATGAGTCTTGTTCTTGGCCAGAGACTAGCCTGCTGTGCCCAGCCCTCTCTCTAGCCCCAGGCCTATCCAGGCACCTGCTGTGGGTTCTGGCAACTCCAGGCAGGGCCGGGGAAGGGCCGGGGTGAGGCCAAGAGGGCGGGTGAGGACAGCCAGCTTGGCTCTTCACTGCTGGGGAGTCTGGTGTGGGGGCAGGGTGTCTCTTGGCAATGCTTGGAAGGGGAGAAGGCTATGTGTACATGGAGGAGGTAAGTGGAGGTAGGGCCAATAGATCCCCTGCCCCTTAGAAGTGAAGCACCTGGCAAAGTCTCTAGGAGATGCAGATAACATCAGAATAGCCAAGGTAAGTGTGAGGCAAGGTTCTGCAAGAAGGAAGATGGGCAGGGTGGGTTGCTTCAGGGAAGGCTTCCTAGGGAATGTGGCTCCTGAGGCCCAGGAACAAAGCCGGCTCCTTCCTGGCAGACAGGACAGCAGATGCATAGGCCCAGAGGCGCGTCCATGGCATTGGGGAAGATCTGACACTTTTCACACAGGATTTGTTCTGATGCAATTATTTTGTTGGACATGTTAGAGCATGTCCAGGATCCCCAAGGTAGGTGCGGTGGAGTGTCGGCTTGAGGGGCAGGACTGAGTTTAGGGGAGGAGGAACCAGGAGCCAGCGCTCTTCTCCTATGATCTCCATCTTAGCATCACAGATTTGAGGCCCTGCAAATCATGGCAATTGCTCACAGGGGCGCACAATCAAGGCCTCTGCTTGACCCTCAGAGGTCTGACACAGGGCAGGACACCTTCGGGCCCTGCCCCTCGGCAGCTCCACGCCAGCGATCCTGAGGCCCGCGCAGCCGGTGGCCATCAGCGGCAGCGGCAGCCGCAGGGCCCCCAGCACACGCGCGCAAGCGCCGGCAGCCGCGCACCCCAGCGCACATGCCGGCGCGGACTAACGAGCCCACAGCCCGGCTCGGCGGGAGGGAGCCAGTTGCCGGGCGGGGCCGCCGCGGTCACAGAGCATTAGCCCTGCGGCCGCCCCGCCAGGTGCGGCCACTGCCCCTAATCCCCGGCCCCGGCCCGCTAAGCCCGGCCTGAGCGACGCCACAGCTGGGGGCGGCCGGCCACGCGCCTCCCCTCACCGCAGCCCGGCGCCTCCCCACGCGCCACCTGGGCTCCTGCTCCCCAGCCCTGCACCATTCTCTCCAGCCCCGTGACCCTGCCGCTTGCACCCCGTCTGTCCCTTATCACCCGAATGGTCCCACCCCTGCTCCTCCCCTGGGCCCCACCTGTCTGGGGGCTGGAGCCTCAGTCCTGAACAGGTCTCTCCAAGGGAGGACCTGCGGGGCCAGCCCTTCCTATAGCTACCGTCCACCAGCTCCTACCTGTCCCTCCATGCCTGTCATTCACCCACTCCACCTACACAGCCGATCAGACCGTGGTCCCTCCTCTAGGGGGATTTATAAAGTCCCAGGAGCCCCCCACTCCACCCCATTATAGTATCCATCAGGCAGGACTCATTACGCTTCAGGGTCAAACTCCAGTTCTAACCCTCTAACTTTTGCCAAGATTCTCCCAATGGATCCCAGGATTACTGGGGAGGGATCCTAGGGCCACTTTGAACCTCAGCTTTACTTATCTGAAAAATAAAGAAGTGTAATTTAGAGGACTTTTGCAGTCCCACAGCGTTAGCAAGGTCAAGTACGTCCATTCATCAGGACCGCGAAGGCAGGTAAGTGTGGGAGGGAACCACTGGCCACACATCCTCATACCAGCCCATCCTGTCACTTAACTCTCAGGGTCTGAACCAGCCAAGGCAGCTTTTCCTTCTGGTGTGGGGACAACAGGGGACAGGGTGGCGTCTGAGTGCTTAGGAGCAGGATTTAGGACTGGCTACGAGGGGTCTTGGGCATCTTGGTATGTCCCCCAAAAAGATGTGTCTCTGAGGCTGGCCCTCAGGGGGTCCTGGCTTTAGGCACTGCTAGTACTGGTGCTGATGGACAGCTCCGGCAGGTGGGAGCCGGCTGGTCACCCCTGACAGCTCTGCCCACCTGTCACCCTCTGCTCTGGTGACTGGCTGCCTGACCCACTGACCAACTTCCTGCTGCTTCCCAGGCACCCTGGGCACTGCATTCAGTGCCCTGCCCACTTCGGCTTTTTCCTGCAACTTGCTGGCTCAGAGCACGTGGCATGCGAGTACCATGCATATGCACGTTCACACTGTACGCAAAGATGCTTGCCCTAGTACAGGGCCACGTGCTTGCATGCCCCATATCTGAGCCTGCTTCATACCCACATAAGCTGAGCCAAGCTGCTTCTGCCAAGGTGGGAGGATACAGGCATTCCCATCTCTGTGGCAACACAAGTCCTCATGGTTAAGGCAAAGACACTATTCTGGACCTCCTGACACCTGTTCTGTCTCTGTTATATCCTTGACTTTGTCAGGATACTTAGCCTCCCTCTCCTCATGTTCCCTACCTGTCAAATGGACTGTTTTGAGAATGAAATGAATAAAATCTATGGGAAGTGCCGAGCATAGTTCCTAGTTCAATGGAAGATCATAACACATGCTAGTCATTAATATTATCATCTGGTAGGGGCTGAGAGGCTCCTGGAAACTTAGTTGACAATGTTCCTTTCATCAGTCATTTTTGGTTATAATTGTTCAAATTTTATAACTTTTCCTCATAGTATTTTTATTCTTCTTCCCATACTGTGAAGATAGCATCGACTGCCCAGATGAAATCAAGGTATGCCTTTGCACAGTCTTTCTGGGGTCCTGTCTATGGTTGCTCATTCTTTGCTGTTTAAAAACTGAGGAAATAAAACAAAACAAAACAAACCTGAGGAAACAGACAAGGCTAGACCTAAGTTTAGTGAAGTCTGGGCTGGGTCCTGGAGATTACACATCATTGCTATGGAATCTGTCCTTGACCCTCTCCCTAGACCAATGTCAGAGTCCTGATCTTTGAGATGCACGTTTTTCTTTCCAGAAATGAAAACAATATTTCCCCCTTCCCTGACAAAGTGACCCCTGCTACCCCCTGGATCTCCCCAAGGACCACCACCAAAGCCTTCGTCTCAACTCATGCGTTCTTGGGACTCAGAGTTGAATTTCTTGAGGCCTAAGGAGAAGAATGCACTTAGTATAGCTCTGAGCTCTAGGACAATCTCTCCCTGCATCTCCTTCTTCAGTCTGCTCCAACCAGACCTCATTCAGTCCCTGGCCACATTTCAGAAATGAATGAATCCATTGGAGGCTCACCAACCCCCATGGAGACAATGGATGCAGGGTGAAATTGGAGAGTGCCTATCGTACTGTCCTTAGCATTTCCCCAAGTCTCACTGCAAACAGGTTCTCCCCATTCCTGACTCTCTGCTCTGAAGTTCTCTCTGGTTCATCTTCAGGTATGTGTCTTACCTCTGATTTTTTGGGGTATAGTCTTTACATGTTTCATCATAACTGTTATAAAGTATTACAATCTTTCCCGTATTAGCTATCTATTGCTACACAACAAATTACCCCTAAATTACCAACTTTAAATAACAAAAATTTAGGATTCCATGGTAACTATGGGTCAGGAGCCCAGAACCGGTCAGGTATGATGGGTTGCTGGGACTCTCACAGACCACAGTGAGGGTGTCGACTGCGCCTGCAGTTACCCTGATGTTTGACAAGGCCAGATCCATGCCTACGTCACTAATGTGGCTCCTGGTTGGTGGTCTCAGTTCCTTGCTGTCTGAGATAGCTCACAATATGCCAATTGACTTCTTTCAGAGGAATTAAACAAGGAGAGCACACCAAGGAGAGTGTACCCAAGCAAAACCACATCTCTTTAATGACCCAGTCTTGGAAGTGATGTCCCACTACTTCTATTGACATTCATACCCTCAGAGAAGGGAGTACATCACACCAGGAGACAAGGGTTGCTTGAGGCCATCTTAGTGGCTGCTACCACATTTCCCATCTGGCTTCTTCCTGTATTAACTGTGCCTGGCACAATGCCCTCAGTGGCTATTTGTTGAGAGAATGAAAGTGATCATCAGAGGTTGTTTTGAAGAGTTTTTATTATTCCGTATTGTTCTTTTTGGCTATTATCTCCACCTACCCTCATGCTTTCTGCACCTTTCACCTTCATGGGAATCACTAAACAATGAAATTCCTAGACATATTTTATCCTTGAATGAGACATTTGCTCTTGGGAGCCTGTCTAGTGATTTCTTTCTGTACTTTTGATGTTGGCTTCTGAAAATGGGGACATATGTGGAGTATCTTTCATGAGGTAACGTCTATGGTTATCACAAACTTGAACACAATTCGGTTACTTTCCTTTTGGTTCCTATACCTCTCTTCATCTGACTGGTCAGGATTAGTTTCAGAACAACCATTCCCTACATGTTTTCATATCTTTTGTGCTTACCTCTCAGGGCAATTAGCCTGCTGTAGCTTCCTGTTGTTTGGATGTACCGGTCTTCTTGGGTGAGTAGTGACCTCCCATAGTGTAGGGACACTTAGGAAACGTCCTGGAGCACACATTGGGTTCTAGGACTGGCTTAGGAACCAGAGAGACAAAAGGTAACTCATAGAACTCTCGGCATGTGGGATGGAACAGGTGCTCAGGGATGTTTGTTCCTTCTGTAAGATCAAATTGTCAGCAAGTGTAACCAAAATAATTATCGAGAGGTGTGGTGGTGGGATTTCTAGAAGAGGCTCCCAAGTTTCTGTGCCCCAACCCCTGAAACCTGTGAATATAATTTTCCCCTGACTGTGTTATACTGTGTGGTGCATTCACCTTCAAGAGGGGAGGTTAGTATGAAGGAGTCTGTGTTAGTCAGCTTTCTGCTGCTGTGATAAAATACCTGAGAAAACAAATTTAAAGGAGGAAAGATTTATTTTGGCTTGTGGTTTCAAAGGTTTCAGTCCATAGTTGATTAGCCCTGTGGTCTTTGCGCCTGTGGCAAAGTAGTACATCATGGCAGCTTGTGTGTGGCAGAGAAGGCTGCTTGCTTTAGGATGGCCAGGAGGTAAAAAGAGAGAGAGAAAGGGGTTAGGGTTTCAGTATCCCTTCAGGGCATGCTCCCAAGGATCCAATTTCCTTCCATCAGGCCCCATATCCTAAAGGTTCCACCACCTCCCAGTGTCCCCACCCTGGGGCCTGCAACACAAGGACATTTGGGGATATTTCAAATCCAAACTATAGAGTAGTTTAATCTAATTACTTGAGTAATTAATAGCAAAGAACTGTCTCATGCTGATGGCAGAAAAGACAGCCAGATAATCAAAAGTTGAGAAGGAGGCATCCAGCAAGAAATGTGGACCTCATCTCTATACGTGCAAAGTCTAGATTCTGCTGACAAATTGAATGAGTTTGGAAGCAGATTCTTAGAATATATCTCATGGCCTGCTGACACCTTGATTTCAGTCTTGTGAGAACTTGAAATTAGAACCCAATCGATGCCAACACAGACTTCTGACCTATAGAACTGGGTGCTGATAAGTGGATATATTTTTTAAGTGGACAGTTGTGTAGTTTTTAGTATTTTCACAAACTTGTGCAAACACCATTACTAATTCCAGAATATTTTCATCACATCCCCCAAACAAAACTCATATTTAGTAAGTAGTCATCCCCATTCCTCTCTTTCTCCAGCCCCTAGAAATCATTAATCTACTTTCTGTCCCTGGATTTGCCTATTTATGGAAATTTTATATAAATGGCACCATGCGGCTGGGGATTTAGCTCAGTGATTAGAGTGCTTGCCTTGTAAGCACAAGGGCTTGAGTTCGATCCCCGGCACCACAAAAAAAAAAAACAAAAAACCAAAAACAAAAAATAAATGGCACCATGCAATATATAGCTTTTTGTATTGGGCTTTTTCCCCCTAGCATGATATTTTCAAGGTTCATCCAAGTTGTAGATTTTATAGGTACTTCCTTCCTTTTTGTGAGTAATATTCTATTGTATGGACATATTACATTGAATTGATGAACATGAATTGATGAACATTTGGGTTCTTTCTACTTTTTAGCTATTATGAATAAAGCTGGTATGGAAATTTGTGAACAAGTTCTTGTGTAAACATGTCTTGAAGTTTTTTGGATGTATAGATAAGAGTGAAGTTTCTGTTCTGTATGTTTAACTTTCTAAGGAATTTTCAGACTGTTTTCCAAAGTGACTGTACTCATTTGTATTCCTGCCAGAGAGAGATAGTGGGAATATCTCTACATCAACACTAGTGTTATCTCGTTTATTAAAACTATCCTAGTAGGTATGAAGTGAAATCTCATTGTTTTAATTTGCATTTCCCTAATGAAAACTGAAGTTGAGTTGGTATAATTTTAAACTGATAAGTTTGTTGTAATTTGTTATAGGGGAATAGAAAACTAACGCAGGTGCTTTTCCATATCCAGGTACTAAAATTGGAAATGTGGCAAAAGTTGGTAACAAAATAAGCCATTTAGGTAGCCAGAGGAGTTGATGTGTGGCATTCTGAAAAGGCAGGTCTGGGCAGCTATGCGTACCAGGACAGCTATCTAAAGTTAAGGAGCTGAGGACGAATTAAGTGCCAGAACAGTTACCTGGTTATGAAGGCCTGAATGGGTGGCAGGCATGGGCTAACCCAGAGGAATACTGGGGATAAAGTGCTTCTGGCTTTTGCAGTTTCAACCGGATCAGCCATAAACATAACTATATTAAAGGAAGGGTCTGTAACATGTTCAATCTTTTACCACAAGTAACCTTGTACCAGGACATCTAGAAGGATAGAAACCCTATGACTGCTTCAATTTCTCTGATCTATTTCAACATTTCTGCTTCTATTTCTCTGATCTACCCCAGAGAGAGTTAGGGGAATTCTTCTTCCCTCTATAATCGTGACTGACTGATTCATTCATGAATGGATCAAGTTTTGTTCCAGACACTTGGGATATGGTAATACACCAAACACTGATCTTGTAAGGTATTAGGTTTAGATCTAGACTGTCCCCTGCAAAGTCTCACATGTTCAGAGGTGGAGCTTTTAAAAGATGATTGGATTATGGAGGCACTGTACTCATTCATGGGTTAATCCACAGTGAGTTCAGAGCTAAGTGCCATTGGATGTAGGGCCTGGTAAGAAGAGGTAGATCACTGGGGACATGACCTAGAAGGGTGTGTCTTCCTCTCCACTTCCTTTCTTCTGTCTCTACTTCCTGGTCGCCATGACATGAGCAGCTTTCCTTCTTAGAAGGCCCTTCTAGCATGCCATTCTTGCCTTGGAGCCAGATGACCATGCAAGGACTGACACTTCTGAAACTGAGCTAAAAATAAACCTCTTCTCTGTTAAGTTGAAGGTGTTGGGTACTGTGTCTCAGCAACAGGAAAGTGACTAAGACAGAGTTTGGTACAAGGAGTAGGGTCTTTGCTGGGACTGTACCTGACCGTGTGGCTTAGGAGCCTTTGGAGCTGGTTCATGGGACGAGTTTAGAAAGGTTTGAGGATACCAGCTAGAGAAACCCTAGAATTCTGTAAGCTGAGCTTGATGGGAGATTCTGGTCAGAGCTTAGAAGACCAGCAAAAATTCAGAAGGTAAAGACCAGACTCAGGAGGTTTCAGACTTTTTACAGTCTGAGAGATGGCCAGCAAGCATAAGGATATTATGTATTCTAAATATGTTTATATCAGAAAACTTTTTAAAAAGAAAAAATAGATCAGGATAAAGGAGATCAGGTTGATAGAGGAGGGTAATTTTGATGGCAGCGAAAGGGTAGTCAGGAAAGGCCTCCTTGAAAATGCGAGATTTGAGCAAGGACTTGAAAGTGGTGAGGAGTTAGGAAGGTAGATTATCTGGCAGAAGAACATTCCAGCGAGGGAACAATGGCAACAAAGGTTCTACAAGGCAGGATAATGTCCTCAAGGTTTGAGATACAGCAAGAGATCAGGGTACCTGGAGCAGAGCAAGCGAGAGATGAGGTCCAACTGTTAATGGAACAAGGCCATGTAGAGCCTTGTAGGCATTGCCGGGGCTTTGGCTTTTAGTTTGAGTGAAACTGGAAGCCTTGAAGAGTTTTGAGCAGAGAAGTTATGAGACCTAATTTTCACATTTTAAAAAGGATTCTCCTAGCTGGTATGCTAAGAACTGATGGGGTAAAGGATGTGGGACAGGGGCAAGGGTAGAAGCAAAAGGACTTATGGAGAGGACTTATTTTGAAGTATTCCAAATGAAAGACATTGTGGCTTGGTTTACAATGGTAACCATGATGGAACTAAGAAGTAGTCAGTGTTTGGACAGTGTAGATGTAAGCAGAGACAATAGGATCTCATGACAGATTGGATGTGGTGAAAGTGGAGAGGCAAGAGAAAGATAAGACTCCTACAGTGTCAAGACTTTTGCCTCAACATTGTGCATGATGGGTTTGCCATAAATGGAGATGGGAAAGGTATGAGCAGCAAGTCTGTGGCCGGAGATCAGGAGTTCAGTTTTGGGTAGGTTATGCTGAGAAATCTACCGATTATCCAAGTGATGACATCAAGTAGGCTGACAGACATGAGTTTGGAGTTCAGTTGAGTGATTTGGGCTGCAGATAGCAATTTGATGACCATCAGCATATAAATGGTATTCAAAGCAAGTGTGAAATACAATGATGTCTTTGACATAGTAGGATTATTTATCCTCCCTTCTGAACACATTCGTTTCTTTGTGCACATTAAACTTTTCCATCATGTGTCTGAGGACTGAGTCTCATTCTTCTATGCTTACGTTAATTTTCGAAGGTGGTATTGGCTTGGCTGGCTTAAAATCTCACCTTCCCATGGTCTGTCATTCTCTTCTGATCTCCAGATTGGAAGCCACAGTTTTAGGCACCTTCCCTTCCCTCCACGTGACAGCTGTGAAAGCCTGAGTGGCATCTCAATATTGCTCTTTTCTCAAGGCCATAACCCATGGATACTATATCAATTTTATTTGTCCATCTTTCTGCCTCTTCCTCCATTTTTAGTTTGATGGCAGATTGGAGTCAGATCAGGAAGTTCTGGGTATAGACATCAGTATGATTCTACTTACCTTCTCATCACTGGGCACAATACCCAGTACCCACAACTTAAAAGAGGAGAGGTTTATTCTGGCTCACATTTTCAGTCCATGCTCAGCTAGCTCCAAGGCAGACGTGGCACAATGGAAAGACCTGGACAGAGGATAGCTTCTTATCCCGTGGCAGCCGGGAAGCAGAGAGAGCAAAGGGAAGGGCAGTGGTGGGAGATATACCCTTTCGGTTTGCTCCCAGCGATCCACCTCTTCCCCTCTTCTGACTGGCCCCGCCTCCTAACAGCACATTCAGTGACGAATCCATTGATGGACGTAGAGCCTCCATGGTCCAGTCATCTTCCAAAAGCCCAAACCCTGAAATATGAGGCTTTCAGGGGTACATTCTAGATTTAAACCTTAACCATGATCTATGCAGGGAGTCTTGGTGTTTTTAAGTTGGATGGTAACAGAATGTTAGGTCAGTGCTGTAGTTTGTGCATTCTGGGGCAGGAGGTAAGGTTAGCTGCCAAAGATCCCTCTGTCGACACAACCCCTCAATACAGGAATTGGGGATGGACATTGAGGTATGGGGTTTTCTACTCTTGACTGTTCTTTGCTCATTTGATCAATGGAGATACACAGGCATTTGAAAAAGATGGGATTAGGGAATCAGGACATAATGAAGAACTCATGCCTGGGTTCTCTGCCCTGAATCACTCCAGCGATGTAGGGATTCAGGATCTTACACAGAGTAACAGGGAAGGTGATTGAGCTATGACACTCTTAGGGCGCAGGCCTGGCTCCTCTCTATAAGCCCTCTGTCCTTTCCTTCCTCTGGGTTCTTGCCTCCCTCTTCTCTCAGGCCCGGTTGCCCTGGCCTTCTCCCCCGCCTCCACCTCAGGCAGAGAGGGGCCAATTCAGGGCCCTATGACTCAGGCATGGGGTGGGGGAGGATGTTTTGGATGCCGCTCTGCTGACGCTGGTGCCCTCTGTTCTTACATCCTCCTTAATTTACTGCCTGAGGAGGGGGCCAGGGCTCTGGAGAGGGGATTAGATGGTCCACACTGATCTGAGGCAACAGCTGCTGGGCTGGCGGCCGAGGAGCGAGGAGTGAGCAGGAGGCGGGGGAGGCTTCTGTCTCCACCAGGGCCGGAAGGGAACCAGGTGGGCATCCGGATGGGGCCCTTGGGCAAAGGTAGCTCCGGGAGGCTGCTCTTGGTCTGAGGGGTAGAGTTGCAAGGCTCATTGGCCCAATAAGGTCAAATTCAGGTGTCACCATAAGAAGGCCGAGGGAGCCATCTGGTCAACCACTTTGCCAGCTTTCTGGATAAAATTCGGAATTGTTTTCCTTAGCTTCCTGCAACTCAGGGACTAGAAGTTGGGTCTTGTGGCCACACCTAAAGGGAGATTTTGTCAAGCTCTAGATTGTTACGTAGTTGGTCAAGAGATGCCCTATAGTCAAGGCTGCTCCCTACTAGGCATAAAAATCTTTTATTTATTTTTAAAATATTTTATTTATTTATTTTTTGGGGGGTGCTAGGGATCGAACTCAGGGTCTTGCACTTGCCAGACAAGAGCTCTACCACTTGAGCTAAATCCCCAACCCCAGAACAATCTTTTAATGCTATGACAATACTTTCTCTTCCCTCATCTATGTTCCATTCACAAGACAGAGGACAGACTACATAATGGCATTCCCATCTGACAGATGGGGTAATTGAGGCCTGCAGATGTTCAGTGCCTTGTCTCAGGTCATAGTTGAGTCAGTGAGGTAGATATGATTAGAGCTCAGTTCTCCTAACTACATCACTCTGCCTCGTGAGTACCGGGACACACACACTGACTTTAGCACTGGAGGCCAGCCTCTCTTCTTTCTGCTCGTCCATAATACCAGGTGATAGCTTTGTCTAACACAAAATAGACCACAGATAGGAGCCATTAACATGCTGTCTTTGAGTCAATTATTGTCCGTCTTTGAGAACTTGGTTTTCTCATCTCTATAATGGATAATATCTTGAATAGCTCTATGAGTATGCTCAAAAGCACAGCAAAGTCTTGTTTTAATCATCCAAAGGACAGGAAAGGCTTTGGGGTCACTTAAAATGTTGGAATGAAGGGTTTGTCTCTGGAGGAAACGTATCTGAGATCAAACATAATCTCTGCCAGCTACTAACTCTGTTATATCTAATAGATTTCCTCCCCTGTTTGAACTCAATTACAGTATCTTCTGTAGACAAGGGATGATAACAACATACATAGCTATAAGGAGAATTAGAAGGATCAGTACATTCAGTAGGCTAGCGTAGTTTTTGCTGTATAGTAAATGCTAAATCAATTCTAGAAAGACCAGCAGCAATAGTACGTCTTGCTTGTTAATAGATGCAGCCACTGAGATTGGGCCAAAAAGTCCTGGGCTAGTGGGTAGATAAAGGCACTGGTTCTCAACTCTGGCTCACCGTTCAGGATCACTGGAGACTGATACTTAACAAGGTTCCCAGATAACCCTCAGGATCACCTGAGTTTAGTGATCACTATCGTAGAAAACCTGCTTTGATGGCCGGATAATTGACATATCAGTTGTTTGTAGGTAAACAGGTGTGCAGCCACTTAATAGTTTAAATACATTCCCCAATTGGCACTTTCATTACTAATTAACTCCTAATGAGCCCTTCCTTCTCTGGTTCATGAACAGGACTTTCCCACTGGGGGTTCCCAACTAATGAGGTTTACCCTGCTTGGGGGCCTTTGGGAAGCAGGCAGGACTAATTATTCTCTACCTCCCCAACCCTGGCCAAATCCTCTGTCTATCCTTCATCAATCTTGTCCTGGCCTCCAGCTGGCTTGCATTAGCTCTGGTTTTCTAGCCCCCACGGCTGTGGCTGTAGCAGAGAGGTTGAGCCAGTCCAGGCTGGATGGATCTGTCACCCGATCCTAGGTCTATGCTGCAGCCAGTCCTGGAATCTGGGGCAATGTGATCCTGCCCTGCGGGAGCCCCTACCCAGGCCAGGAACGTCATGGTGGTGCTTGGAAAAATCTGAATATCCAGAGACCTCTGGCTAAGCCCCCAGGTATTGCATCTACAGACTCCCAGTGAATCTTTAAGCCCCTCACCTTAAAAAAATAAGGAAGCTGAAGCCCTCATGGGTGAGGTACCTGCCCTAGGTCACAAGACTCTTCATGGAAAACCCCGCCCTAGATTCCCAGTGGTAGGTTCTTTCTTCAGCTTCTCCTGGAGGAAATCTCCTGCAGACTTTTGGTCTGTGTGACCTATTTCTGACATGTCAGGAAGGTCTAGATGGGAGCACCTATCCAATACCAGATCCTCAAAGCAGGAGAAGTTGGTAAGGGGGATTTTAGACTGAAGCACATGATCTCTTTAACCGAGATTAAAACAGTCACCTTTTAAGTCATTTGAAGGAGAAATTTGAGCAGTGGCAAAATGAAAAATATGAGATCAATTGAAATAAGAGCAATAAGTATGTTTTAAAAATGAATTTGGGTTTGCTTCTTACAGCATCCTGCTTGCTTCACCCAATGATATGGAAACCTAGACTATGAAACAGAAAAATTCGTAGAGGTAGGTTCGTCCTTTCCTAGTTGTTGAGGAAAGGTCAAGATAGTTCTCCAAAATTGATCTTTTCCACATCATTCGAGCCAAATCTGCAGGACACAAGAAGTTTTGTTAGGTTTCTAGAAGATACAGTAGAGGCCCTATAGCTATCTGGTCTTGTACTTGAATGTGCTAGCCTGTCAGGTAGCTTTTGTCTACTACACAAAATGGAATGGCCACATTTCCTCAGAGACAGTCCAGAGCTCAGAGGTGGCTTTTGGCCTGAGTTTTTATGGGTAGATTTAATCTTTTTGAAATAATTTTTATTTTATAAAAAAATTCTGTAAAAAAATAATAAGAAAATAATTGTTAATACACTGTGTATCATTATCTTCAAAGTAGTTACTCAGAGTACAAGACACAGACAACAAAGATTCTCTCTTACCAAGAAGAAATCATCTGATAAAAGCCATTTATGACCAACTTTGCCAACATCATATTAAATGGGGAAGAACTGAAAGCTTTCCCTCTAAAATCAGGAACAAGACAAGGATGTCTACTATTACCACTCCTGTTCAACATAGCCCTCAAAACATTAGCCAGAGCAATGAAGGATGAGAAAGAAATAAAAGAGATGTATAAAGCAAAGTACAAACTCAAAGTAACATTATTTGCAGATGACATGACCTTTACTTACAAGACCCCCAAAACCCCCACCAAAAGGTGCCTGGAATTAATGCCCAAATTCAGGAATGTAGCAGGATACAAAATCAACGCACAAAGATCAGTAGCATCCCTGTATACCAATAATGAACTTAGTGAAAAAGAAATTAGGAAAACAATACCATTCACATTAGCATCAGAAAAATACTTCGGAATTAACCCAACCAAGCAAGTGAAAGACCTCTACAATGAAAATTATATCACTCTGAAAAAGAAAATCAAGGAGAGCATCAGACAATGGAAAGATGTCTCCTGTTCCTGGGTAGGCAGAACCACTAGAATTGAAATGGCTATACTTCCAAAACTGGTATACGGATTTAATGCAGTCCCAATCAAAATACCAATGGCATGAGCTTTTGAAGCTGTGCAAAATGTGCCAGCCCTTTATTAAGAGTTCCCACATGTTAAGAAAGAGCTATGTCCGAAGTTCTTTCCATATAGTTTTCAAATAAGGTGAGTATTTTTATCCCTATTATATTCTAGAAGAAACTGAGGTTTAAAGCAGCCAAGCAGCATGCCTAAGGTTACTAATTTACTAAGTGGCAGAGACAGGATTTGAACCCAAGCTGGTGAGATTGAGAAATCAGTAGGTTTTTCTCCAATTCCTTTCAGGTAGAAGTGAGGAATGCTACATACCTCAGTTGCATGAGGTATACTGCTACATTTCTTGTCTCCTTTGAGCTGATTATCCTTTTGTTTTCTGTCAGAGTTCAGAAAATTGTTCAGGAAGGATCCAGGCAGTGTGTGTGGCCTCTGGTGCAGCACTATGAGTCCCTGGCCCACCTCTGATTCCAGTCATTGAGTGGATGACGATTCTGCACAGCTCAGACTCTGCCATGGTTTGGATCTTCAGTGTCCCACACAGCCTAATGTGTTAAAGCCTTGTTCCCCAGAGTAGCGCCACGGGGAGGTGGTGGAAATCTGGGAAGATCTTCAGGTCACTTGGGCCATGTCCCCAAGGGGGGTTGTGGGACACTGGTCTCTTCTCTTTTCTTCTTTTTAGTCAAGAGGATGACAACTTTCCTCGGCCACATGTTCCCTGCCATGACGTGCTGTCTTGCTACAGGCCCCGAATCAGCAGGGCCAATTGATCATCGACCTGTGAGCCAAAATAAACCCTTTGTCTTTATAAGTTGATTAGATCATCTTTGTTATAGTAACAGAGAGCTGACTAACAGAGACTCATTCTCAAAGTCCTCTCTTAAGCAGGAGCCAGAGTCTTTCCAGGTTCCAACTCAGAGGTTCTTTCTCCCATGCCATAGAACATGGCTGTCCAACCTTTTGGTTTGCCTGGGCCACATTGTATTGGGCCACATATAACCTATATAATACAGTTAATGTATACAGAAAACAAAACTTTCTTTATTTTTATATTTTATCTTATTATTTTATAAAATAATACTATAGGCCCAAGTTTAATAATTGAACCAAAAAACTTGCGTGTCTGTTTAGTAGTAATAAATGCCTGTCTTTACAGGCACACACATGTTTAGGTAGTTGAAATACTATTACTGGCGATTGCTACATCTTACTTGCCAAGTGGCACAAGTGCAAATAGCATCAGATCCACGTGGGTTTTGATTTGCCCACATGGCAAGTGCAGGAGGCAGAGTTAGTGCTGCCCTGAGCCCTTTCCTTTCAGCATTCCCTGTCATCTGTGCAGTCTGTGCTCACACTGTGGAACTGAGTCATGAAAATCACATAATAATGGTAAAAGCTTATAATTATGTGGGGCCGCTGCAGACCATCTGCCACAGGTTGGTCATGCCTGCTCTAGAAGCTTGGTCACAGCCTGCAAGTTCTGCCTAAAGCTCAAAACAGCTTCCCCAGGAACAACCTGAAAGTAGGGAGGAAGAAGCAACAGTGGATAAGCATTCCAGCCATCATCTGGAAACTTCTAGGAAGCATTCTGCACACTTCTCAGAGGTTTCAAAAGAACCGAGGCCCTGTGTCTATATGGGCCTCGATGAACCCAAGGAAACACCTGCACTTAGCTTTTCCTACTTCCCCGTCTCATTCTTCTTACCTCTTCACTTCCTTTGCCTGGGATCGCCTTCTTAGTAGACCCAAGAGGCTGTCTTCCCTGTTAGTGATGTCCCCGCACCCTTGGTAGTGGTTTCCTCAGGTTGTCAGCCAGTAGGGCTATCATAGGCAGGGATTCCCAGCAATGGTGTCCCTTGGCCACCATTCCAGTGGGCCAATCTCACTGGTCGCAGAGTCTGGATTGTGCATGGGAGGGAGCAGAGGGACCGTTATACCCGGTAATTTCTTTGGCCTGGATATCCAGCTGCATCCCAAGCCTCTGTATAAAAACAGAGGGAGGAATTTAACCAGCTGGAAAAATCAATTTTAATGCTTGAAGAGAAACAGTAAGGCCTGACACTACTGCCTCATTTTCACGAAGTGAGTCACACAAACGGTTGACCTCATGGCTGATCTATGAGCAAAGGCGCCCTGGCAGTTACCGCTGGTGCAGGAACAGCCTCAGACCTGATTCCTGGAACCCTGGCACCAGTCAGAGCTCCAAGTGGCCTTTTGCCATTAGGAAGTCATATTACCTCTCAAGGAGCAAGTTCCAACTCAGAGCCAGTCAAGGCTGTGAGTCCCTGATTGGTCGGTTTCAAGGAATCGTCCCTTTTCTCATCCTTGATTGGCCAGTCTCATCACCTACCCACCACAATCTGCAGCTGTTATTGGTCAGATCTTCCACATGCTCTGCAAAGACCTTGTTCTCTGACAGGAAGATCGACCATCCAGTCAGCTGACATGAATCTCTGATTAGTCAGCTCTCATAAACCTTCCATCCAGTTTCTATGTAAAGGCATTTCCTGCTATGAGCATCTGAATTTATGCTTCTCTTGTGGATCAGACTCACACATTTCTCCTTCATTGCTCCTCCCTGTCTTTAGGGTTAGGAACAAAAATCTGGAGTTAGATGAGATTGGGATATGAATTCAGCCTCTCATTAGTTTTATAACTGTAGACAACCTATTTCACTTTCAATCGCTAAGCGCACTGGAGTTCGATGCATTCAGTGGACAGCTTTACTGTGTACCGCTACCTGATTTCAAATAGGCTACCTAACTTCTCCGAGCCTCTTTCTCCTTGCCTATAAACTAGTGATATCAGCACTGCATAGCTCAAAGACTTGTTGTGAGGATGAAATGGAATATTGAGTGCATAATATTTGGCACATAGGAAGCTCTCAGCAAATGTTAGCTATTTTTCTTGTGTTTAGAAGAAAGACTCTAGAAGACAACAAAGACCCAGCTTGGTCCTTTGGGGACTAAGGATCTAATGTGGCCCTTCAGGGAACGAGGTCAGTCAATGTGCAGGAGCTGGGTACTGGTCAGTGATCTTATGGATGCGGTTCCAACTTCCTGGGTGAGGACAACACCAGCATCAGGTCCTGCTTGAGCTGTCCCTTACCAGGTGCAGGCAGAGGCTTCCATGTGGACTGGACACCCAGGAGGAGCAGGAGGATGGATATTCCATCAAGATGAGTGACTCTGAGAGACCCACATGAGTCAGGACTGGCATGAGTATTGATTGTGGCATTGAAATATGCTAAGGAAATTAAAAAGTAGCACGAAAACATTAGCAAAGAAAGAAACACTACTTCAGTGGGATTCAAACATGGGATTTAGGATGTGGATGCCTACAGTATCAATATGTGTAACAATTGTTACAACAGAGGCAGGAAGATCTAAAGTAATATCAAAGTATATTTCTGCACTATTTTATTGCTATGATTTTCTGCCAGTTGCCCCATAACCCTAAATCATTAGCTTCCTAGTCTTTAATTAGTTAAGCAGTTACAAGACCACAGTTTATTGTACTGATAAAAATAAAAACATCATTGGCTTAAAAAAGGACACAAGGAATTACTGTATTGGTCATATTCAGCTTTGGGAATTCAGAGTATTTTTGTTGAAGAATGTTTCTTTTGCATTTGTTACTCTAAAATCTGAACTAGGTTACATGATAATTGCATTATTTTAATGTGCAAAATCTTTGGATTGGGCTATATCATGATGGTGTTATTTTTATATATGTAACACACACATATCTAGCCAGTACATTGGGAGGCCCTATGTGAACTGGTCATTGTCTGTCCTTTGCTGGTAGAGCCTAGACATTTGTGTGATCACCACCAAGTATGCTGCTGTAGTGCTTGCTTGCCCTTTAAAACTTGGCTGCTTGTTAGGTGAAAGTATATAGAAAACTTTGTGGGGATCACATACAACTTTAAAGTCTTTCCTGATTCATTTTTCTATTCTAAGTGGTTTGGGTTTGTGCACTACAGCATTTTTACCATCAGCCTTCTGGATGTGGGACTGGTGCAGGGAAGGAGTTGCTATAGCGCAAGTCCTTTCAGACCAGAACAGAAAGCAGAGAGCTCTCTGTGGCTAAGAAAAGCTAAGATCAGGACGCCACCTTTGTCCAGGGAAGGGGAAAGACAACAGACAGCCCAGTAAAAACACACACCCCTAACAGGTTCAGGGAAATCCTGTCAGTGTCCGTGCTGTTGTATTTTCTCCTGTACCACTCATATGCCGAAAGCTGTGAGGCTGATGGCTGGAAGTAAGTCTTCATGGGCTGTGAAAGAGAGCTAGAAGCATCTGCGTGACTGTGGCAAGCAGAGAAGGCAGCTGGGAGTTAATGGGCAAGTCTAGCCTGGGTTGCCATGGCACCCCAGTAGAAGGTTGCTCAAGACTTGGGGGTCTGAAGAATCTCATTACCGAAGGCTGCGGGTAGGAACTGGTGGGATTATAGCCTAGTCTCACAGGGTCAGCAGCTCAGTGGGGTGCCCAATAGCAAGTGAGAGGGCCATCACACACAAAGCAGTCACCTGATGATCTGCCTGTGTGGAGAGCACAGGCCGGGAGTTCCTGCACTGATGAGGGAAGATGAAGGAAACTCGTGTCCAGAGACCAGGTGGGTTGAACTCCCTGCTTTCCCATAGGACACAGACAAGAAGTCCTTCTTCATGCCACCAGGGTGTGAAGCTTCCTGGTCCCTGCTGGCATCTTTGTGGCATTCAGGGGAGGACAGGGAAGGGCAAATGGCAGTGCCTTGAAGATCTGAGTATTGACCCCCGAGAGAATGTATCAGCTTAGTGGCTATCTTAGCTGGAAGAATTGGGGAATAAGTTTTTCCCCCCATCTTTAGTTTGTTCAGAGACTTTAACACACAATGAAAGTATGTAGAGAACAATAAAGAAAATTATATTTTCTTGCATACTGTATTGAACTGCATAAATTGTAATTGAGTTACAAAGTATACACTGGACAGTATCATATTCTAAAGGCTACGTAAAAACCAATTGCTTTAAATCATATTTCCCACACTGTAAAATTCTCCTAATTGAAAGGATAATATTTAAAAAAATTTTTTTGTGTGTCATGTATTCCAGAGCATGGACGCTAGGTCTCTGATCTTCAGATTCTTTAGGGGAAAGGATTATAGTTCATCATTTTTCACCCTGTAATTGATACATGAACTGCCCATCGAGACATAAGATTTCAGAGCCTAAGTACAGCTACTGGCTTTGTTTGCATTTCTTAGTCCAACCCCATTAAAAATGGGGGAAAAATCCAGTGTGGCAGACACACCAAAGGTATAAAAGGAATTCTCAAGAAGCCCTTCAGAAATATTAGCAATGCTGCTTTTTGTAAAGTCGTTAAAAAGCCAAACTGGGAAAAATCTTGAAGTTGAATTTTCTGAGATGGTTACTGTGAAATATTTCAACCCAAGTACCTACATTTCTGTAGTGTATTCTCTAGCTTCAGCAATTCCTACCGCCTTTGACTTTGGCAGAATGTGTTTCTCCAAATTAAAAATAAAGACCCTTTCTGGAACTATAGGAGGCAGCAGCACTCAAATAGCTGGAATCACCCTCCACCTGCTAGAAGATCTGCCTGAAACCGCAACCTTGCAGTCCTGTGGGCTAAGGCGCCTGCTTTATGAAATGCGCTCACCTGGGTAGAGGGTTCAACACGAGCTGAAACATGACGGTAAGAACCGTAGATAGTAAGACAGTTTTACTGGGAGTATGTTGGGCACTATGAACATATTGCTCTTCATGGACATATTGCTGCTTTAAAAGTCTTTTATTAAGTATAGTATATACAGAGGAAAATACACATAAATTTACAGGTTGCTGATTTTCCTAAAGTGAACATACCTGTGTAATTGGCTCCCGAATTACCAAACAGACCATGAGATCCTACCATAAGCCTCCTGGTATCTGCCTCCTTCCCGTCTCTTTGGATTCTCCCAAGAGTAAATACTGCCCTGAGTTCTAGCACCATAACTAATTTTGTCTGCTTTTTTAAAAGGCTGTTTATTTTGAAATAATCTTAGACTCACAAGAAGTGGCAAAAGTAGTTCAGAGAGCTCCTTTGTATGCTTTCTCCAGTGTCCGCCGATGATGTATTACAGAAGCATAGTACATCACCACCCAGGAATCTGATATTGGTAAAATAATATTGACTTAGCTACAGACCTTATTCAGCTTTCATCAATTTTCACATGCACTCTTTTTTTGCTATGAAATTTTATCACATACATAGATTCCTATAATCGCCACTGCAATCTGATCAAGAAATGATCCATCACCACAAATATTTTTGCCTGATTTTGAACTTTACCTAAATGCTACCATAGAGCATAGTTTTATTTTATGGCTACTTTCACGATCATGCTTGCAAGATTTATTCTCATGGCCATGTGTAGTTGCAATTTGTTTATTCTCTGTGTCGCATTCCATTGTGTACCTGTTGTACAACTTAGTTATGTATTCTGTCAGACATTCTGGTAGTTTTCAATTACTGTCTATTCTCAATTGTGTGCCTATGAACATGCTAGTACATCTTCAGGTGAATATATATATTATAAGCATTTCCGATGGGCCTGTAGGAGTGAGATTGTTGAGTCTTAGGTATACCTATGTTTATCTTTGATATATCCTGAAAATTGATTTTTCGAAGCGATCAACCAATTTACATTCCCAGTAGCAGTTCACAGAGTACTGATTCCTACATCATCACCAAATCTTGCTATTTTCTGTCTTTTTTAAAAAGCCATTTAGTGGTATTGATGTGGTACTGTATAGTGGTATCATTTGTATTTCTCCAACAACTAGTGAGGATAAACATGATCTCATACATTTATGGGCCACTTGGATATTAATTAGACTTTTTTGAGACAGGACTATGCAATCTTCTATGATTTTTAAATTATGTTATTTTTTCTTCCTTCATTGATTTGTAAGAGCTTGAATACGAGTAATTTTTGGGGATATACGTGGTGTAACACCTTCTTCCATTCTGTGTTGATATTTTTTTTTTTTTTACCTTTTTTTTTGTGTGTGTGTGGTGCTGGGGATCGAACTCAGGCCCTTGTGCTTACAAGGCAAGCACTCTAATCACTGAGCTAAATCCCCAGCCCTCTATGTTGATATTTTAAACTCAAACTTTAAAAAAAAGAACAGTTTCAGGCTCAAAGCACATTTTTTTTCTTTTCTTTTTTTTTTTTTTTGGTGCCGGGAATTGAACTCGGGTCCTTGCGCTTGCTAGGCAAGCACTCTAACCACTGAGCTAAATTCCCCAGCCCCTCAAAGCACATTTAAGCAGAAATGACAGAATTTATGTATATATGCACATCTTCCCCACCTGTAAGATTTGGTATCAGAGTGGTACACATTTTCCAGTCAATGAACCTACATTAACACATTATGACCCAAAGTCCATAGTTCGTTAGGATTTACTATTCATGTTGAACTCAAAACTCTTCGGGTTCTGACGAATATACAATGAGGAGTATCCATCAGTACAGTATTGCACAGAATCGTTTCCCTCCTCCTTCTGTGTCCCCTTATTCATCCTTCCTTCCTCCCAACCTCTGTAACACTGGTCTTTTTACTGCTTCCATAGTTTTGACTTTTGCAGAATGCCATTTAGTTGGAATTGCAGAGACTGTAGACTTTTCAGACTGGTGTCTTTCCCTTATTAATATAAATTTAGCGTTTCTCCTGCCTTTTCATGACTTGATAGCTCTTTTCTTTTTAGCACTGAATAATAGTCCATTGTCTGTTTATCTATTCCTCTACTGACAGACATCCTGGTTGCTTCCAACTTTTCGAAATTATGAATAAAGCTGCCGTAGACATCTGTGTGCAGTTTCTGTGGTCATAAGTTTTCCACTCATTTAAGTAAATGCTGTGAAGTGTGATTGCGGGATCATACGGTAAGAGTATGTTTAGCTTTATAAGAAATTGCCAAACTGTCTTCCAAAGTGACTGTATCATTTTGCATTCCCGCCAGCAATGAATGGAGTTCCTTTTCCTCCATATCCTCAGTGACATTTGTGGTGTTGATGTTGTGGATTTGGGGCATTCTAAGAATATGTAGTTGATTTTCACTGGTGGGTTTTTGCTTTGTTTTGTTTTGGTGCTGGGGATAGAACTCAGGGCCTTGCGCTTGCTAGGCGAGTGCTCTACCACTTGAACTAAATCCCCAACCCTTTCACTGTTGTTTTAATTTGCAGTTTCCTAAGGACATATGCTATTGAGCATCTTTTCGTATGCCCATTTTCTATATGTCTACCTTCTTTGATGAGGTGTCTCTTCAGATCATTTGTCCATTTTTAAACTGGGTTGTACTTTTTTTTACTGTTGAGTTTTAAGAGTTCCTTATGTATTTTGATTAACAACACTTTATCTGATATAACTTTTGTGAAGGGCCTTGAATTCTAGGGTAAGCAGTTGGGCTGCATTCCATGAGTAGAGTAGATTCAGGAAAAGGCTAATATGTTAGCAGTGAACGATGATCAGATGATATTTTTGAAAGATGGATTGAAGAGGGGCAAGAATGACTATCAAGAGACCAGGTGAGAGCTGCTTGCAATTTTCTAGGAGAGAAAAGAAGAGGCAAGGGGGTCTGAGCTCATTGAGGGCGGAGAGAAGCAGAGCCCGGGAGCTATTAGGAGGCACAATTGAAAGGCCCTGTGGGCCAAGAGGATGCAGGTGGTGTGATGCATTGCAGATTTCTGCTCTCCTCCTCTACTGAGATGGGAAACCCAGGAGGAGGAGCTGAGGGAAGGTAAGGACGGTGATCTGGGTTGTGTTGTGTTGTAGGCACCTAAGAGGAGAAGTCAGGAGGCGGATGGTAGGTAAGTCGGGGTCTCAGAGTGAGATGGAGGCTGGCGATGTTGCTTTGAGCCACATCAGCAGATGGACAAGGTGAGCTGATGTTTAAAAAGTTTTTGGAGAAGAAATGTGCATTGAGAGAAAGGAAATTAGGACAGCCCGGACTTTAAGGAAGGGAAAGCAAAGCAACAGAGAGGCAAAAAAGAGAAGTCCATGGAGGAGGAAGAGAAGAAACAGTCAGAGGAGGCCAGGGGAGAGCACTGTCCCCAGTTGGAGAAGGAAGATCAGAAGGGTTGCCGTGTCTCAGTGCTGAGAGCCGGGAGGTTAAAGATCAGGACGTTTTCATTAAATATAGCAGTGATGGTCAGGACAGGAGACCACAGGATGGGGAATCCAAACCGCAAGCAGTCGAGGAATGAGCGAGAAGCAAGAAAGTGAGGATGGCAAATTGAGACAACTCATTGTCACATCTTATTGCAGGAGTTTGGCGGGGAAGAGGCAAAAAGAGGGGAAACAGCGGTGCAGAATGAGGGAAGGCTAGGAGAGGGTCTGGAGTTGCAACAGACTCGTGACCCTCTTCCCACCAAATTCCACTTAGGATCCTTCTCCCTTTCTGGACTTCCTGTGGAGGAATGTACCTGGGTTGAATGTCTGTGCTAGTCTGCTTTCTGGGTGCGAGTGGGTTTGTGGGCACATGCACACCCACGTGCATGGGCAGCAGGATTAAGAGCCCCTCGTTTAGAGTTCTGGCTCACCACCTACTTGGACAGCCCTCAATTTCCCGGGGTGGGGCCGCGTGTCCTCTAATGAGGACGGGTTATTGGAGGCAGGCTGCGGATCATCAGGATCTGTCAGCAGCCCGTGCAAGCTGCCCACCACCTGGGCCCTATCAGACAAGCAGGGCTTTGCCTACATTAATCTCTGATGAGCACGGCCCGGCTTTCATTTCAAAAGGCTCTATTTCTTTTCTGTTTTCCACTGCCTCCTTCTTTTTACCCCTTCACAAAACAGTGCTAAAACTTATGCTTTCTCCTTTCCTTGGTTTCCCAACCCAGCTGGGGTAAGAGAAAGCTTTGAAATTGGAGCATGACTCAGGATAGGGAGGGAGGGGATGCCAATGTAGCTGGTGGAGAGAAGCTGGAGGAGGAAATGGCCAGCAGAGATCTCTTTGGTGACCATTTTTGATCCCCTGGGTCTCTAATCGTTTCTTTCCCACCTTCTAACAAATACCCATCCATCACCACAGTCCTTTCTCTCTTCACCCCATTTTCCTGGCACTTCCGTTTACCCACTGGGTGCAAACTCTCTTGGCTTGGTAGGAGTTAGTCCAGCCAGAGGCTACCCTGAGTTCAAGGACTTCCAGGCTCGTGAACTAGGGGCTTTGGAACTTCTTCTGTCTTCCCCCTTACACATCATCATATGGTACAGGAGACAAGTCTTAAGTGGGTATGTGCCAAATACAAAATAGTGTGTTGGGGTAACCAAAATAGGTAAAACTTGATGTAACTCAGTGTCCGGGAACCATGGATGTCAGATGTAAGAGAAATCTTGAGACATTAGTCCAGCCCGGTCATTGCATATAGAAGAATTTTAAGTCCCAGAGAGGGGAGAGGCCACTTGTGGGTCTGACTCACGTGGGTTCTGCAGCAGGAACAAACCCTGCTTTACTGGTCATTATGGTTACAATTCAAAGGTTGAGTAGAATTCATAGTCAACGGAGGCCAGGGATGTGGTGAAGGTATCTCATGACAGAGCTGGGTTCCACAGATTGGAGATGAGGGGTGGATTGGAGATAAATCAAGGACAAATTTGTAAGAGAACTGAGGAGTGAGGAGCGGATAAATGGCCCAGGGTAAAAGGCAAGCCTAATATTATTAGGCTCCTTCCATAGGAGTCTCTCTATATGAAGAGATCCATTCAGTAATGGAAGACTGATTATATAGTACAGGATGCATTTAGTGATGCATAACAGAAAATGTTGGATCAAATCATAAGAGCATTTATTAACTCACAAAAGAAGTCCAGAGATGAAGTTGGCTTTGGAATTGAGTGATTCAGTAATTCAACCATGTCACCAAGGATTCAGGCTCTTTCTGTTTTTCAGTTTTATCTTACTCCATTTCATAAGATTGTTGCCTATTACTTGTAAGATAGCTATCAGTGGAGAAGTGGGACTTTTTAAAAATTTTATTCAGTTTAACAAGGAGAATGAAAATAATTTTTCCCGACTGGGGATTTAGCTCAGCGGTTAGAGTGCTTGCCTAGCAAGCACAAGGCCCTGAGTTCGATCCCCAGGATCAAAAAGAAAATAATTTTCCCCCCACCATGGAATATATGTCTTTCTCTTGAGTTTAATTGAGCAACTTTAGATCACATACCTATTCCTGGACTAACAGCAGTTACGAGGAGAATCCTGTACGTGCTGGCTTAGTGCAGGGGTTGGCAAACCATGGCCTCCTGACTAAATCTAGCCATCCATTTGACTATTTTCAGGTCACAAACTAAGAATGGTTTTAACATCTTAAATAGCCATTAAACATTTTAATGGCTATATAAATACCCATATGACAGTTTTCACATTTTTTCTTTACCTTCAAAGCCTAACATATTTAGTTCTTTAGGAAGAAAGTTTGCCAACCCCTGGCCTAGACTACTTAGGATCTATCCCTGAAGTTGAGAATGAATTCGACTTTCTTTGAAGCCTATGACCTTGAGGAAGACAGGCAGAATTCTGCATAAAATTGGGATTCTCTTTGGTAAGGGGAAGACTACTAGAGCTGAATAGAGACCAACGAATCTTTTGTAGCACAAATGATAGCCATATAGTCAGACCTCATGAAAACTCAGGAGCAACCAGTTTGACAAGGTACATAGAGTCTCAAAAGTAGTCCAGGAATTGGGAAATTAGTGATAAGCAAGTGCAATCCAGTAACCTCTTTTTCAGTACTACAATTTTTTCCATGCCACCTACTAACCACGGTCTAGTCTGTATTTCTTTTCACACGTAATTATTCATACCTTCTGTTTACTAGGGTCCTTGCTGACTCTTTGCTTTTGTTGACTCATGGTTCTACTCATTAATGGTCTACTCATTCATGACCTGACGACTTATGGATCTGTGCATTATAACCTCTACTCTACTGTCTACCAGACTTCTCTTTTGAGTCTTTCACTTTCTTCTCCTACCACCAAAATAGCCAATCTCTTTTCTCTGCTTTATTTTAACATTTTAAGATACTTTTATTGGTTTGGCTAAAATCTTTAGTCCCTATTGGCAAACCCTGCAGCTAGCCTCAACTTACCTCTGTCTTGGTCATAGCTCCATCTATAGCCCAAGATTAATAAGAGCAGTGGTCATTGAACTACCAGGCTCAAATGAAGTTCTATAAATAGTCTGATAAGGCTTTGTACCCCACATTCCCTGGTTTTTGTCTGTGATCAGTGAGCTAGAGAGTTGAGCTGACTTTTCTTTAAAGAAAAAAAATCAGTGTCTATGATGGTTCATTTTTAATGTGTCAGTTTGACAGGACTAAGGATGTTCAGATAGCTGGTGAAACATTATTTCTGGATGTGTTAAGTGAAGATGTTCTGGAAGAGATTATCATTTGAGTCAGTGGTCTAAAAAATGAATCCGCCTTCACCACTATAATGGGCATCTTTCAAACTGAATAGAAGAAAAAGGTGGAAGAAATGTGAATTTTCTTTCTTGTTGAGTTGAGACATCCATTTTCTCCTGGTTTCAGGCATTGCGGCTCCAGGTTCTCGGGCTTTCAAACTCAGGGACTTAGACCAGCACGCCCCCTGCTTTGAGGGTCTTCAGACTTGGACTGAATTACATCACTGGTTTTCTTGGTTCTATGGCAGATGGTGGGGCTTCTTAGCTTTCACAGTTACTTGAGCCAATTCCCATTCCCTCCCTCTCTCCTTCCCTCCCTTCTTTCTTCCCTGTCTTCTTTCCTCTTCCTTTCTTCCTTTTCTGGAGAACCTTGACTGATATGATACATAAGTTAGTGTCTAAAATCAATCCTTTTCTCCCATGATTAAATGGGTCTTTCAACTCATTGCGAGGAAGTTGTTAAGTTTACGCAGAGGGAGGGAGAAGGGAGGCTGACAACACTCGCCGTGGGAGAAAGCTTTATTAAGGTGCTACAGCTCTCACTCGAGTGAGAGTGGCCTTTTATCCCTTAGCCGCCCCCCTAGCCGCCCCCCTCTTTCGTGACGTTGGAGGCTTGAAAGTGTGCATTTAGGATTGGTCCTTTCTGCACGGGGTGATTGGGTGGTGGGTAACGCCCCTGGGTAAATTGGCGCGATGGACTTAATTGGGGACTCTAGTCAGGGGGAGGGGCCATTGTTTTGGCGGGAGATTCTGGCATAGAGACGGGGGGAAGGGGCTTTGTGAGAAACCAGCGATGGTCATTTTGGCATCTGGGGAGGGTCATCCTAACAGAAGTGACATTCTAATTTCCTGAGCACCACAAACACAAGAAATGACTTACAGACCTTTATGAAATTATAAAATCTACCATTTCTTAATATTACAGTCTACAAATCTCTCATGTTTAACTCATTTTATTGCCAAAATCTTAATGAAATTATAGAAGAAACGTAAAGGCCAAGGAGAAAGTCATAGTAGTCCTGGGAATCCAGAAAAAGGAATAGCAAGAGTTGAAAAATCCTGAGAATTTTCAAGAAAACATAAGACAGATTATATTGGATTGATACAACAGCATGAAATAGAGTCATTAAATGGGCAGCCTCCAAAATAGTTAATGATGTTAATAGAGAACTTGAACATGTAATTATTGTGCTCAAAAAATTGAGATGATATCATATCCATAAAGTAATCCACAGTAGAAACTACATAGATCAATCCTTTTTCTGTACATACAGGAAAGTTGCATCTTGAGCCTCTGCAGTTAGGTTGGGACTGTACACCTGGGTCTCGGTCACTGGTAAGATGACAAAAGTAATGTTCACCACTCCAGAATGGGCCATGAACACTTCATGTGTGATTGTATATCTCTTCCTTTTTAGTGATAACCTGGTAGTAAAACATTAGGCGGTGGCATTTTAAGCTGTAAGGAGCCTGGAGTTTGGATTTTTTGAGTAATTTCTGAAAGAAAGACTCTGAGTAGAACTACCATATACACATTAGACTTTTCAGACTGTTACACAAATGAGAAATAAACTTTTATTGTGACAAGTAATTGTTGTTTGGGGGTTGTTAGGAGCACATGTAAACAAACCTGTGCAATACTTAAAATATATGTGTAAAGCTATGTTAAGAAGTTAAAAGTCCTGGTGAAAAAGGTGGACAATCTACAGGAACAGATGGAAGTTTTCAGCAGATGGCTAGAAATTATGAGAAAGTATCAAATAGAAATGCTAGAAATGAAAAACATAGTGACAAAGATTTTTTTAAAAGATGAAGGGTACATTCAATAGGCACAAAAAGCAGACTGACACAAAAGGAGAAAGAGTGAGTGAGTTGAAGATAAGTCAACTATAAATTAACCAAACTGAAATACAAAGAGAAAAAAGAGTAGGGACAGGGAACAGAATAGAGCACAAAAGTGCTGTGTAGTAAACCAAAACAATGTTCAGTATGAATTGCAAAAGGTGTAGAGAAAATTAATGGAGTAGAAGCAATATTTGACAATATAATGATAGGGCTTCTCCAACATAATTAAGAACATCACATAACAGATCTGAGACACCCAGAGAACCACAAGCAAAGTAAAAACCAACCAACCAACCAACCAACTCCCCCAAATCCATATCTAGATCTGTTTTATTCAAACTGTTGAACATCAAAAATAAAGAAATCTTGAAAAGAGTTGGGGCAAGAAGAAAATTTACACACGGGAACAAAATAAGAAATACAGCTGAATTCTTGTTAAACTATGCAAGTCAGAGGACAATGGAGGACTATTATTAAAATACTAAAAGAAAAAATGAACCTAAACTTTCAAAATTAAAAAAAAAAGAATGGTTTTAGACAAGCAAAAGCTTAGGTAACCCATTGAGAGCAGAATGAAAAAGAGTTTGTTTTCTTTTTAAATATTCTTCAGGTAGAGGGAATTTCATATTAGAAACTTTGGATCTGAAATGAATACACCAAAAGTAATAGTTCAGATAACTGAAATCATAACAATATTTAGCAGGTCTAAACACAAGCAAAAGCAAAAAAAAAAAAGAATGACAACAAAAAGGAACAGAATAATACCATTCTATGCAAAGTCTTCCAGATATTCGAAGAGAAGAGAATATTTGCTTATTCAGTTTTGTTTGTTTGTTTTGAGACAGAGTCTCACTATACAGTTCAAGGTGGCTTTGAACTCACTGTGTAGCCTGGGCTAGCCTTGAACTCATGTGTGATCCTCCTGCCTCAGCCTCCTTAATTCTGGGATTACCCGCATATGCCATAACACCCAGCTTGCTTACTCATTTTTATCAGGCCAGTATTACCCTAGTTGCAAGATAGGATAAAACATTATAGGAAAAAATTATAAAACAGCATTTATTATTAATATAACTGCTTCAATTCTTAACAAAATTTAGCTAATTGAATACAACATTGTGAAACAATTAATATATCGTGAACAAAAGGATTTATGCTAAAAAATGCCAGCACAGCTTATTAATCAAATATCAATCAATTATCAATGTACTTAACCACATTAGCAGAAAAAAAAACGAGCATGCAATCCTATCAGTATATACAAATAAAGTATTTATTTGTGTAAGTAAACTCCAACACCCATTCCTGATTTTAAAAAAATCACCTAGCAAACTAGAATCAGAAGGACAAAGGACATTTAAGAAAAATCTACAGCTAAAATCATACTTAATATTAAAGGGTCGAATGCTTTATCCCCAAGATGTCTGCTCTAACTGCTCCTGTTCAACATTGGATTAGAGGTTCTACATGGTCTACTAAGGCACGAAAAAAAGAAATAAAAAACATGAAGACAGGAAATGAGAAAATATGTTCACCTGTTTAGAAAATTCTATAGAATACACAATAAGTTTTAGACTTAGTGAATTTAACAAGGTAGCATTATAAAAGATATCAATGTTTAAAAATCAATTGTATCTCTATATACTGAGCAATCAGAGCTTAAATTTTAAAAGTCAATACCATTTATAATAGCATCAAAATATGAAATACTTGGGGATGAATCTGCCAAAGGACATGCAAGACTGAAACTGAGAAAAATATAAAAAACCCGAATAAATCAAGAGATAGTCTGTACTGTAGATCAGAAGACAAAAACATTGCTAAGATGTTCATTTTTCCCAAATGGATATATAATTCACTGTAAGCTCTTTGAAATCTTGTAATATTTTGTACAAGCTGACAGGCTTATTCTAATATTTATATGGAAATGCTTGGGTTTTATGATAAACTTTAAAAAGGAAAGAAGCTGGAGGCCTCACGCTACCTGATTTCGGTTATATAAAACTAGCTTGCAATTTGTTTTAGTGTGTGACGTGAGTCATGGATTGAACGTTATTTATTTATTTGTATTAAGGCACATTAGGACTACAGAATAGTGATGTTCATTTTGGTGATCTTGATCATTTTCAATTCCTTACCCTCTTTTCCTTTTCTTCCTCCTGCCCTTGATTTACTTTTCCATTTCCAGAGGTCTACCTTCTAGCTTCCTATCATCTCTGTTTTATTTATTCATTTATTTATATTTTAGGTTTCTCATATAAAAGAAAATATGCAATATTTGATTTTCTGTGTCTGGCTTATTTTGTTTAACATGATGGCCTCCAATTCCATCCATTTTCCTGCAGACGACAGGATTTCAGTCTTCTTTATGGCTGAATAATATTCCATTGTGTATATATATACCATATTTTATTTATCCATTCATCTTTTGATCAGCATCTAGGCTGTTTCCAGAGCTTAGCTATTGTGAACTGTGCCGAAGAAATGTGGGTATACATGTATCACTCTGATATGCTGTCTTTATTTCTTTCAGGAATATATCCAAGAGTGGTATAGCTGGATCAAATGGTATTCTACTTTTAGTTTTTTTGAGGAATCTTCATACTGATTTCCATAGTGGTTGTTCTAGTTTACGGTCCCCATAACATAAGAGGATTATTTTTTCTCCACATTGTTGCCTGCATTTATTATTTTTTGTATTCTTCATGATAGCCTTTCTGGCTGGGGTAAGTTGAAATCTCAAAGTAGTTTTGATTTGCATTTTCCTGATGGCTAAAGATAGTGAACATTTTTTCATATATTTAACAGCCTTTGTACTTCTTTTGAGAATTGTCTATTCTGTTCATTTGCCCATTTTTTGGTTGGATTATTTTGTCTAGAGTTAATTTTTTTGAGTTCTTTATGTATTCTAGACATTAATCCTTTATCAGAAGGGTAGATTGAAGCCAGGTGTGGTGGCACACAATTGTAACCCCAGCATTCAGGAAACTGAGGCAGGAGGACTGCCATGAGTGTGAGGCCAGTCTGGGCTACATAGTAAGTTCAAGGCCAGCCTGAAACTACATAGTAAGATATTGTCTCAAAAAAATTTTTTTTTCTTTTAAAGAGTAGCTAGTGAAGATTTTTTTCCCCATTCTGTAGGTTGTCTCTTCATTCTATTAATTTTTTTGTTTGTGTTTTTTTTCTCTTTTTGCTATACAGAAGCATTTTAATGTGATGTGGTTCCATTTGTTAATTCCTGATATTATTTCTTGTGCTATTGGAGTCCTCTTCAGGAAATCTTAACCTGTGCCTATGGCTTCAAATTCATTGGTTCCCTATGCTATCTTGCAGCAGTTTCAAAATTTCTGGTCTTATACCTAGGTCTTTGGTCCATTTTCTGTGGTTTTATACCTAGGTTTTTGGTCCATTTCAGCTTTTAGTGCAGGGCGAGAGATAAGGTTCTAGTTTCAGTCTTTTGCATGTGGATATCCACTTTTTCCAGCGCTATTTGTTAAAGAGGCTGTCTTTTCTCCAGCATGTTTCTGGTCCCTCGGTCAAAAGTTAGCAAGGTATAGGCGCGCGGGTTTGTTTCTGCGCCTTCTGTTTTATTCCATTGGTCTACACGACTTTTTGTGCTGATGCCATGTTGTTATTGTTACTATGGCTTTGTAATATAACTTGAAATCAGATATTGTGACACCTCTATCATTGCTTTATTTGATCAGAATTGCTTCAGCTGTGGATCTTTTGTGCTGCCATATGAATGTTAGTGTTTTTTCCTCCTAGCTCTGTGAAGAATGTTGGTATTTTAATAGGAATCGCATCTACCACAGTTCATGTTTGGCACTGTAGCCATTTAAACAATATTAGTTCTGGTGACCCATGAATAGGGAGATCTTTCTATTTTCTAATTTCTTCTTCAATTTCCTTCTTCAGTGTCCTGTGATTTTTCACTGTAGAGGTCTTTCAACTCTTTGGTAAGGTTGATTCCTAAGTATTTCATTTTTTGAAGCTATTCTGAATGAAATTGCTTTCTTGATTACTTCTCTATGAGCTCATTTATTGGGATACGGGAACACTATTGACTTTGGTGTGACAATTGTGTGTCCTGTGAACTTTCTTCTTTAATGGATATACAACTGCAATCACTTTGCAGTCAGTGGTTTAAAATGTTCTGGGCATGCATGTGTGGATCTACTTCTGTTCTTTGCATTCTGTCCTAGTTATGTGCCAATACCAACATGTCTTGATTACGGTTGTTCTGTTCTACTTTTGATTCTCTACTACATCCCGTTAATCTATGCATCTATCCTTTAACCAATACCACACTTTACTATTACTATTTTTAAGCCCTCAAAATTTGTTGTTTCTCAAAATTGTTCTGACTACTCTAGTATCTTTGCCTTCCCATGTAAATTTTAGAATTAGCTTCTCAATATCTACCAAAACCAAAAAGATTTCCCTTGGATTTTTATGGGAATTCCATAGAGTTTTATAAAGCGGCTTAGGGAGAATTGATATCTTAATGGTATTGACTCTTCCCATTCAAAACTACATTTATTTAGATCTTCCTTGATTTTTAAAATTAGTGTTCTATAGTTTTACACAAAAATGTTTTGTACAAATTTTGTAAGCCTTCCACATATGTATTTTGTGGGTTTTGTACTGTTGTAAATTGTACTTGCGATGAGCCAAAGTCCCCTACCTTCAAATTTGTATGTCAAAGCCCTCATGCCCAATGGTACTGTATGTGGGGATATTTAGGAGTTAATTGTGGTTAAATGAGGTCACAAGAGCAGCTCTAATCCTATATAACTGTGACCCATAAGAAGAAGATAGTCTCATTCTGTATCTCTATCCTCATCTCTCTCAGTCTGTCTTTCTCTTGCCATCAACACACAACAAGCAGGCAGCCATCTGCAAGGAAAGAAGATGGCCCTTACCGGCAACAAAACTGGTTCTCGCCATCATCTTGGGCGTCCCAGTCTCTAGAACACTAAGAAAATAAACTTCAATTGTTGAAGCCACCTGATAAAGTGTATGGAATTTTGCTGTGGCAGTCCAAGCCAACTAATTGTGCTCCATAATTTTTGATATATTTTGTTTTTGTTTTATTTCAATTCAATGTGTTTGAAATTTTCACTTATGAATTTTTCCTTGTCTTATTTTTAAAGAGTGTTAATTTTCAAATATTTGGAGACTTCCTAGGTTTCTTTGGTTTATTTTTAAACTTAATTCTCTAGTGTTTGGGAAACATACATTGAATGATAACATTCTTTTAAAATTTATTGAGTTTTATATAATAGGCTCCATAAATGTGTTTCTGAACATCTAAAATTGTTTATTTTACTGATATTAAGTGGAATGATTAATATGTGTCATTTAAGTCATTTGACAGTTAAATTCTCTATATTGTTGCTATTTTCTGTCCAGTTTTCCTATTTCTGAGAATGTTAACATTTTCAAATATAATTTTAATTGTCTATTTTTCCTTTAGATTATGCTGGGTTTTGCTGCATCTATTCTAGGACTTCGCTGTAAATGTTTTTGCATGTATACACGTATCTTCTTAGTGTTGTCGACATTTTATCATTATGGAATATCCTTTGCCTCCAGAATATTTCTGACTCAGAGTCTATTTTGTCTCTGTTAATATAGTCTCTCCAACTCCCTCATGGCTACCATTTGCAGGATATGCATGTTCTCATTATTTTCTTTCAAATTATTTGCTTCTGATTTCTGTCTCTCGCAGCTAGCATATAGCTAGTTCTTGTTTTCTTATCCAGTCTGACAATCATCCCATGCCTAAATTTGGTTGAGATATAATCACATGCCATGTAATTCACCCTTTTAAAGAACACCATTCTATGTTTCTTACATTCACAGAGTTATGCAACCATCACCACAGTCAACTGTTGAACATTTTAATCAGCCAGAAGAAGTCAATAACTTAGTAGTCATTTTCCATTTCTTCCAACACCCTCAAGTCCTAAACAACCACAAATCTACTTCCCGTTCCTATAGATTTTCCTGTTATGCCCAATTCAGATAAACAGAATTTTCCAATATGTGGTCTTTCGTGTTTGACTTTTTATAATGGTTTCGGGGTTCATTGGTGGTGTAAGATTTACTGATACTGCATTCTATTTTATGGCTGAATAATATTCCATTGTGTGGAATTATATCTACCCACTTGATAGATGATTAATGTTGGGGTATTCTCCACTTTCCTGTTATGAATAATGCTGCTATAAACATTTATGTACAGTTTTTGTATGAACAGTCAGCTCTTCATATGCACAGGTTCTGCCTCCCCAAATGCAATCAACCACAGACCAAAACATTTTAAAAATTGCACTTGTATTTAAGAGATGTAGACTTTTTATCATTATTCCCTAAAATGCAGATAACTATTTATATAAGATTTACATTCTATTAGGCATCATAGATACTCTAGAGATAATTTAAAATACACGGAGGTTCTCTCTCCACTCTGTTAGTTGTTTTCTTTGCTGTGCAGAAGTTTTTAGTTTGATATGATCTCATTTGTTGATTCTGGATATTATTTCTTGTGCCACTGGGTTCTGTTCAGAAAGTCCTTACCTATGCCTGTGCCTTCCAGAGTTTTACTTAGTTTATCTTCCAGCATATTAAGTGTGTCTGTCTTAACATTTATATCAGAGACAACCTACAGAATGGGAAAAAATTTTGCCAGCTATTCCTCAGACAGAGAACTAATATTTAGAATATATAAAGAACTCAAAAAAATGGACCCCTGAAATAAAAGACCCAGTCAAAAAATGAGCAATTGATAAAAAGAAGGGCAACTGAAATGAATAGACACTTCTCAGAAGAAATACAAATGGCCAATAAAATACATGAAAAAATGCTCAACACCAATGGCCCTTAGAGAAATGCAAATTAAAGTGGCACTGAGATTCTATCTTATTCCAGAAAGAATGGCTGTTGTCAAAAAGTTGAGTATAACAAATGCTGGTGAGGCTATAGGGAATAAGAAACTGTTCTACATTGTTGGTAGAAAGGTAAACTAGTACGATCACTCTGGAAATCAGTATGGAGATTCCTCAAAAAACTAAAAGTAGAAATTCCATTCAACTCAGCTGTTCTCCTTCTAGATATCTTCCTGAAAGAGTTTGAGACATCATATTATAATGATACACACTCATTCATGTTTACAGCAGCACAATTCATAATAGATAAATCTTGGAAGCAGCTTAAATGTCCATCAAAGGATGAATGGATAAAGAAAATGTTGTATTTACACACAATGGACTACTACTCTGGCATAAAGAAGGATAAACTTGAGTCATTTGTAGGAAAATAGATGCACCTTGAGACCATAATGTTAAGTGAAATAAATCAGACACACAAACTTAAACATCACATGGTTTCTCTTGTATGAGAAACCCGAAATACAGATAAAGAGCAAAATAAAAGATAGATAGTAGGGAGATAGGTTTCTATCAAACGAGAAGGGAATCAAGAGATCAGTCAGTACCATGGCTGCAAATTTGAGTGTTCAAGTCAACCCACATACATATTCATAAGAAGGGGCTGGGAATTTAGCTCAGTGGTTAGAGTGCTTGACTTGTGAGCACAAGGCCCTGAGTTCAATGCCCAGCACCAAAAAAAAAAAAAAAAAATCATAAGCAGTGTATGGATACTTGTGGATTTTGAGGTGCTTAAATATAACCTCTGTTCAATTAATTGATTTACTACTAAACTAAGTTACTCTGAGTACACTTTGTATGTATAATCATTCAATATTTATCCTAGTGATGGACTTTTAAAATTTAATATAAAGTCTTTAAGCTTCATCTGTGTGTTGGTATGTGTCAAAAACTTCCTCCTTTCAAAGACTGGATAGTGTTCCATCATATGTGTGTACCATATTCTGTTTATCCATCAATCCATTGATAAACCTTTGGCTTGCTTCTGCCTTTCATCTATTATGGATAAGGCTGCTATAAATATGAGTGTACAAATACCTGTTCATGTACTTGCTCTTAAATCTTTGGGGCATGTGCCCAGAAATGATATTGTTGGATCAGATGGTAATTATATTTTTAGTTTTGAGGGAATTGTCATCCTATTCTGCATAGTGGCTGCACATTTTTACACTTCCAGTAAGTTTGTAAGAGTGCCTATTTCTCCACATTCTCTCCAGCACTTGTTATTTTCAATTTCTATTTGTTTGTTTAAATAATAACCATCCTAGTGAGTGTGAAGTGTTATTTTGTTGTGGTTTTCTTTATTAATGTGTACCAGTAGTGCAGGGCAGATTTAATGTGTTTCACTTTAGCAGATTCAAATATGCATATAACATACTTGGGTCGTTTTCACCCCATTACCCCCTTTACCCTCATCTCTTCTCATCCCCTTGTTCCTCTTCTCTAGTAGTATCCCTTCTACTTTCATGTCACGTTTCTCTTCCATGTTTTTTTTCTTAAGATTCTACATATGAAAGAAAAAATAATTCATTGTGGTTTGTATTCGCATTTTCTTGATGATTAACAGTGTTGTATCTTTTTCATGTGTTTATTGCTCATTTGTATATTTTCTTTGGACAAACGAGTTTTCAAGTCTTTGCTCAATTTTAAAAAGGTGTTGCTTTTTCCTATTGTTGTTGAGTTTGAGGAGTTCTTTGCATATTCTGAATTTAACTATTATTTCTTAGGCCATGAAAATGTACTCCTTTACTACCTACTGAGAGTTTCATTTTTTTACATCTTACATTTAGGTCTGCACTCCATTTGGAGTTGATTTTTGTATGGCATAAGGTATAAGTCCCACTTCATTCTTTTTTCTTTTCCTTCTGTTCTTTTGGACCTTAAATTATAGGGATTTTGGATTTCCTCAAATTGTTCTACAGGTCACTGAGGCTCAGAATTTTTTCAGTTTTTTTCACTCTAATTCATTTTGGATAGTTCCTTTTTTTACATAGTCAAGTTCACTGATCTTTTTTCTGTACTCTCTAATCTGTCATTGATCCCATTTTCATTTAAAATATTATATTTTATTTAATCTCTGGAAGCTCTAATTTCTTTTCTGAAATGTCTTCCATTTCTCTCCTCATTATGTTTTTGTATTCCACGGTATTTTGTAGCATATTTATAATTACAATTTTAAAGTCCTCATTATATCATCATGTTTGTCATTTCTGGGTCTGTTTCTATTGACTGATTTATCTCCTTGTTATGAGTTCATTTCTTAGCTTCTTCATATGTCTAATAATTTCTTATTGAATTGTGGACATTATTAATATTATGCTATTGAATATCTGAATTTTTCCTTTAAAGAATATTTAGACTTTTAAAGTCTAACAGTTAAGTCACTTGTCATGAACAATGGTGAATTTGAAGCTTGGTCCTAAGCTTAATTAAGGAAAATTTAGGGAAATCTTTACTCTGGTAAGGGCTTTCTAGTATGGTTTACTTAATTTATCTCCTCCATCTTTAGAATTTAAGGTCTGAATTGCCTCTGAAAACATATTTTGTGTACTTTGACCAAATTTGTAGTTGTTTTTAATGGCAGGGTGGTAGGTGGATAGCCCATACTCTTTGTGGTGGCAGGAGAGGTCATACCTGTTTATAATTTCTAGAAACTCTATTTTTTTCTGATTGTGTTTTTACATATATGCTTCATAGTGTATAGATACAATATCTTCATAAATCATCATGTGAATGTAAATTGAAATGTCTCCCATTTCTTGAATCAATAGTACTTCATTGAGTACAATTCATTCTTCCATCTGAATATGGGCATCATTTTTGGGGTTGTCCATTCTTTTCAAATAAACAATGATAATATGCACCGTGAAAGTCTAGGTTACTCAGAATTGGTACCATCAGAGCATTCTTGGCAGCTATGTCAGCAGGTGTTTGGAGGAGACATGTAACCACTCCCTTACAGATACTGGTGGTTTCTCTGGTTATGCCCTCTGATGATGGGATCACAGGGATATTTCCCATACATGATCTTTTCTAATCCCCACTTAATTCTCACAAATATTATAACTACTATTTCAGTTTTATGGCAGAGGAAACCAAAGTTGAGAGAGGCTCAGTAATTAGCCAACATCGCAGAATTAGTGAGTGAAGCAGTCAGGACTAGAGCCCAGCCATCTGTAAAACCTGTGCCTCCTATGCACCTTATAATTTCCAGAAATCTTGTATTTCTGGCCTATTGATGGAACTGTTTCCTGTTTTCCAGTACAGGTACAGGTAGTCTCAATTTTTTTTTTTTTTTTTT